>JADRCH010000564.1:500416-521784 GCA_019843965.1 Rhynchomys soricoides | reverse complement strand
AAAAAAAAAAAAAGCAAGCCGAAGCCTGCCCTTTGCTAAAAGTAATGCCAGCACCATTAGATGGGTAATATTCCTCTCTGTGGAACTGATTTGAATACTTGAAGTTCCTTAGATTAGCATTTCTGACAATTAACCTATCACAGCACTCAATTTTCTAACACTGGGTGTACAACCAAATTAAGACATATTTGATCTATGTGAAACTATCACACTCTTTGAGAATGCTTATTTTAACCATCACTGGCCATTTAGTTCTACTTAACTTGTTTCATTGTCACTATGAAATGCACAATTTTGAGATCCTAGTCCCCTGAGAAATGTATATCCTGGTCAGTATAGGTTTTCTGTCAAGAAGACATCAAAGATGGCGTTGGACGACTTTGATATTTTTGCAATAAGAAAAAATTTATCCAATTTTTAGGCTCTTCTTCCTAATATGGTGAAAATCAAGGATTCTGCACTCAGGCAGGCAAGATGACCAGTAGGATATATACACCCTTGGTGACCCAAGTTGTATTCCATTTGGACTTACATAAAGGTGGAAAGAACTAACCTCTATAATTGTCCTCTGACCTCCACAAGTGTCCCATGACATGTACACTCTCATACACACATCATATATATGCAATAATGATGATAATGATAACAATAGGTTAAAATTAAATATAACTCTTCACTTGTAGACTTTGTAGAAGATGATATCCCATAGACCCAATAATCCGCATGTGATGATATCCTCTTCTGACTTTCTGCAAATGCCTAGAGAAGGGCAGGACTCAATTTGCACGTACTTAGCAACCATATTCATCCCTGGACTTTCTGTGCCAGTGGTACTCCCTGACTCATCATTTCTTTAAAATAGCATCTTTGCTCTTCAACGTTATTTGCACTTTCATGTTATTTTTGAGTCAACATTTTAGTTTTTACATAAAGATCTGTTTAGGTTTTAGTTAGCATTGCATTGAACATAGAGAGTCATTACGGGAGAACTGACATTTTATAAGCACTCTGTCTGACTCATAGATACCACATATATTATTTATATATGTGGTATCTCAACCATGCATGTATTTTCAGTGCTCAGACAAAGCTAATCTTCTTGGATTTAGTATTAAGTATTTCTTGGATTGATATTTTAAGTGGTAATTTTAAACATATAGAAAGACAATAGATTTCTTATATCAGCATTGTATCCTACAGTTCATATAAACTCACTGACTACAGATACTGTGTCAGATTTCTTTTACTTAGACAGCCATGCTGTTTACCTGTTCTCTGTATGAGAACCCTGAACATCAAATTAAGAAAATGCCTTGAAACAAAACTGGTCATTTCTAACTTTGTTGTGGTCCCATCTGCAATATTTATTAGTGTTTTGCACAAGTTGCAGGTACCCAAAGACGACTGAGAAGCCATTTCTGATGTAAAACACAAAAGGGCCTTTATTATGAAGTAGCAAGCAAGGTCTCTCAGACTCTAACCATCACAGCAGGTCAGGGTGAGAGCCCTGAGTCTGGAGGTTCAGGGTTTTTATTGTGGTTACAACAAACTTGGGGAATTTCCATACGGGTCAGCAAGGTAATATTTTAAAAACTGCATTTCTGGAGTAATCTGAGGGAACTGAACATAGGGCCAAAAGCACCTGACGAATAGGATGGCTAAGTTATCTATTCTCTTCAGGATGTCTTACATTATCTATATGTACTATATCTATACATTATCTATCTATCTATGTTATGTACATTATCTATATGTATTTACATGGCCCTGCTATTGTAGCCTGACTGGCTATTGCTAAGGGGAGGGGGTTGCCATAGGGTACTTGCACAGGAGGACTCTGACTTTCTTCCTGGAATTGGAGTTTAGCCCCTCCTTCTCACTTCTTCAATCTTGCCAGTTATTGTATTTACTGAGACTTTCATTCAGAGCAAGAGGTATTATCATGGGTCAAAGTTTAATAAAGCAGGAAATCACAAGAGTATCAATTTATAACACAGCATGAATATATTTATCATTTTTTTTCATGTAGAGAACTATGATTACAGAAAAGGAAAGTCAGTTATATATTGTGGCACCACATCAAGAACCATGATAAAATGTGGCAAAAACTTGAGAAGAAATTGGGAATCAGGAGTGAAGGAGCTGAAGGGGACGGCAACCCCACAGGAAGACCAACAGTGTCAACTAACCCTGAACCCTGGGAGCTCCCAGAGATTAATCCACCAACCAAAGAGCATACATCAGCTGGTCCGTAGCCCTCAGCATATATGTAGCAGAGAACTGCCTTGTCTAGCCTCACTGGGAGACGATGTGCCTAATCCTGTAGAGACTTGATGCCTCAGGGAAAAGGGGTTTGGAGGAGGGGGTATGAGGGAGTGGTCTATGGTTAGAGGGCATGGGAGGTGGAAGGTGGGTGGGTGGGGAATGGGAAGGTGGGGATGGGGGAAGCACCCTCTCAGAGGCAAAGGGGAGTGAGGATGGGGTGAAGAACCCTTGGAGCAAGGGAATGGGAAAGGAGGGACATTTGGAATGTCAATAAATAAATAAAACAGTTTAACAAGAAAGAAACCATAATTCAGATTAGTCTTTAGGATTATTTAGTACTTATATTGCTTACTACATTTAACATTAATGCCACAGCAATTCACAATTAAAGAGTTCTACAGTTTCTAAACTAAATGTGGTTTTATTTTGATGGTGTCCATTGCTTTAGATAGGAATCCCTTGGTGGGGAAGCAGTTACTCATGGATGCCGTTGCTTCTCTTCTCCAGGGCTGCCTGGGGCATGAGCATGAGGAACTACACCTCTGTGAGAGTTCATCCTGCTGGGAATCTCTAACAGTGAAGGACTAGAGAGCAAGCTATTTTTCCTGTTCCTAGTCTTCTATGTCTTTGCCTTGCTGGGAGCCTGCTCATCTTCCTCAACATCTTGGATTCTCTCAACCTCCACACCCCCATGTATTTCTTCCTGGGATACTTGCAAATGTTTGACACATTTTCCCTCAAGATGATGCTCCTCCTAATGAGGCACAGCCATACCATCTCTTACAGAGCTGCACCTCTTCTTTTTACCATGCTCATTTCCTTCGACTGTTTTTTTCTTGGCTTTCTTTAAGGAATTATTCATGTCCTCCATTTTATTTTATTTTATTTATTTACATTTCAAATGTTATCCTCTTTCCCGGTTTTTCCTCTGCAAACCTCCTATCCCATCCCCCCATCCTGCTTCTATGAGGGTGTTCCCCCACCCACCTGCCCACTCCTGCTTCACTGTCCTAGCATTCCTCTACACTGGGGCATCACGCCCTCATAGGACCAAGGGCCTCCCCTCCCATTGATGCCAGATAAGGCCCCTTCAGCTCCTTCAGTCCTTCCCCTAACTCCTCCATTGGAGTCCCTGTGCTCAGTCTAATGGTTGGTTTTGAGCCTCCGAAGTTGCTTTGCTCAGGATCTGGCAGACCCTCTCAGGTGACAGCTGTATCAGGCTCCTGTCATCAAGCACTTCTTGGCATCAACAATAGTGTCTGGGTTTGGTGTCTGCATGTGGGATGGATCCCCAGGTGGGACAGTCCCTGGATGGCTTTCCTTTAGTCTCTGCTCCATTCTTTGTCCCTGTATTTCCTTTAGACAGGAGCAATTCTGGGTTAAAATTTTAGAGATGGGTGAGTGGCCCCATCCCTCAACCAGGGAGGGGGCATGCCTAACCTCTAGATATGGTCTCAACAGGCTCTCCCTCCTCTTTGTGGGGTATTTCAATGAATGTCATCCCCATGGGGTCCTAGGAGGCTCTTGTTCTCCTGGAATCTGGGACTTTCTGGTTGCTACCCCCAGTTCCACATTCCCCCATTGCTACACACCTCCCTTAAATTTCCTGGTCTTCTGCACATCTCCTCCATCTCCTCCCATACCTTATTTTTCTCTTTTTCCTCTTCCCTTCTTCTCTTCCTCCCAAGTCCATCTGACCCTCTACTTTCCTTGATTATTTTGTTCCCCCTTCTAAGTAGGACTGAAGCATCCACACTTTGGTCTTCCATCCTCTTGAGCTTCATGTTGTCCGTGCATTGTATCATGGGTATTTCACGCTCCTTGCCTAATATCCACTTATCAGTGAGTACATACCATGTGTGGCCTTTTGTGACTGGGTTACCTCACTCAAGATGATATTTTCTAGATCCATCCATTTGCCTGCAAATTTCATGAAGTCATTGTTTTTAATAGCTGAGTAGTATTCCATTGTGTAAATGTACCACATTTTCTGTATCCATTCCTCTGTTGAAGGACATCTGGGTTGTTTCCAGTTTCTGACTATTATAAATATGGCTGCTATGAACATAGTGGAGCATGTGTTCTTATTTCACATTGCAGCATCTTCTGGGTATATGCCCAGGAGTGGAATAGATGGATCTCTAAGTAGTACTATGTCTAGTTTTCTGAGGAACTGCCAGACTGATTTCCAGAGTGGTTATACCAGCTTGCAATACCACCAGCAATGGAGGAGTGTTCACCTTTCTCCACATCTTCACCAGCATCTGCTGTCACCTGAGTTTTTGATCTTAGTCATTCTGACTGGTGTGAGGTGGAAGCTCAAGGTCCTTTTGATTTACATTTCCCTGATGACTAAGGATGTTGAACATTTCTTTGGGCCATTCGAGTTTTCTCAGTTGAGAATTCTCTGTTTAGCTCTGATCACCATTTTTAACAGGGTTACTTGGTTCTCCAGAGTCTAACTTCTTGAGTTCTATGTATGTACTGGATATTAGCCCTCTATAGGATGTAGGATTGGTAAAGATCTTTTCCCAATCTGTAGGTTGCCATTTTGTCCTATTAACAGTGTCCTTTGTCTTACAGAAGCTTTGTAATTTCATGAGGTCCCATTTGTCAATTCTTGATTGTAGAGCATAAGCCATTGGTGTTCTGTTCAGGAACTCTCCCCCTGTGCCCATGTGTTCAAGGCTTTTCCCCACTTTCTCTTCTATTAGATTCAGTGTATCTGGATTTATGTGGAGGTCCTTGATCCACTTGGACTTGAGATTTGTACAAGGAGATAAGAATGGATCCATGTACTTTCTTCTACATGCTGACCACCAGTTGAACCAGCACCATTTGTTGAAAATGCTGTCTTTTTTCCACTGGGTGATTTTAACTCAGTTGTCAAGGATAAAGTGATCATAGGTGTGTGAGTTCATTTCTGAGACTTCAATTCTATTCCCTTGATCTACTTGCCTGTCACTGTACCATTACCATGCAGTTTTTGTCACTAATGCTCTGTAGTATAGCTTGAGGTCAGGGATGCTGATTCCCCCAGAAGTTCATTTATTGTTGAGAATAGTTTTTGCTTCTCTGGGATTTTTGTTATTCCAAATGAATTTGAGAATTGCTTTTTCTAACTCTATGCAGAATAGAGTAGGAATTGTGATGGGGATTGCTTTGAATCTGTAGATTGCTTTCAGCAAGATGGCCATTTTTGCTATGTTAATCCTGCCAATCCAACAGCATGGGAGATCTTTCCATCTTTTGAGGTCTTCTTTGATTTCTTTCTTTAGAGACTTGAAGTTCTTGTCATACAGATTTTTCACTTGTTTGGTTAGAGTTATGCCAAGATATTTGATGCTGCTTGTGACTATTGTGAAGGGTGTCATTTCCCTAATTTCTTACTCAGCCTGTTTATCCTTTGAGTATAGGAAGGCTACTGATTTTTTTTTTTAGTTAATTTTATATTTGGCCACTTTGCTGAAGTTGTTTATCAGCTATAGAGTTCTATGGTGGAATTTTTGGGGTCACTTATGTATAGTATCATATCACCTGTAAATAGTGATATTTTGACTCTTCTTTCCAATTTGTTTCCCTTTGACCTCCTTTTCTTGTCTAATTGCTCTAGCTACAACTTTAAGTACTACACTGCATAGATAGGGAGAGAGTGGGCAGCCTTGTCTAGTCTGTGATTTTAGTGGGATTGTTTCAAGTTTCTCTTCATTTAGTGTGATGTTGGCTACTGATTTGCTGTATATTGCTTTTACTAAGTTTAGGTATAGGCCTTGAGTTCCTGATCTTTCCAAGACTTTTCCATGAAGGGATGTTAAATTCTGTCAAATGCTTTTCCAGCATCTAATCAAATAACCATGTGGTTTTTCCTTTGAGTTTGTTTATGTAGAGGATTACTTTAATGAATTTTCTGTATATTGAACCATCCCTGCATCCTTGGGATGAAACCTACTTGATTATGATGGATGTTCAGTTTGATGAGTTCTTGGATTTGGTTTCCAAGAATTTTGTTGAGTATTTTTGCATTGATATTCATAAGGGAAATTGGTCTGAAGTTCTCTTTCTTTGTTGGGTGTTTGGGTAACTGTGGCTTTACAAAATGAATTGGGTAGTGTTCCTTCTGTTTCTATATTGTGGAGTAGTTTGAAGAGTATCGGTATTAGGTCTTCCTCGAAGGTCTGATAAAATTCTGCACTAATGCCATCTGTTCCTGGGCTCCTTTTGGTTGGGAGACTTTCAATGACTGTTCTATTTCTTTAGGGGTTATGGGACAATTTAGATTGTTTATCTGATCCTGATATAGCTTTGGTATCTGGTACCTATATAGAAAATTGTCCATTTCATCCAGATTTTCCAGTTTTGTTGAGTATAGGTTTTTGTACTAGGATCTGATGATTTTCTTTAAATTTCCTCAGTTTCTGTTGTTATATCTCCTTTTTCATTTTTGATTTTGTTAATTTGGTTACTGTCTGTGTGCTCTCTGGTTAGTCTGGCCAAGGGTTTATCTATCTTGTTGATTTTCTCAAAGAACCAGCTCCTCGTTTTGTTGATTCTTTGTATAGTTCTTTTTGTTTCTATTTTGTTAATTTCAGCACTGAGTTTGATTATTCTTGCTCTCTTATTTCTCTTGGGTATATTTGCTTCTTTATGTTCTAGAGCTTTCAGGTGTGTTTTTAAGCTGTTAGTGTATGCTCTCTCTAGTTTCTTTTTGGACACACTCAGAGCTATGCCTTTCATTGTGTCCCATAAGTTTGGGTATGTTGTGCCTTCATTCACATTAAATTCTAAAAAGTCTTTAATTTCTTTCTTTATTTCTTCCATGACCAAGTTATCGTTGAGTATTGTTCAGCTTCCATGTGTATATGGATTTTAGGTTATTTTTATTGTTATTGAAGACCAGTCTTAGTCTGTGGTCATCCGATAGGATGCATCAGATTATATCAATCTTCTTGTATCTGTTGTGGCCTGTTTTGTAACTGATTATATGGTCAGTTTTGGAGAAGGTACCATGAGGTGCTGAGAAGAAGGTATATTCTTTTAGTTTAGGTGTAAATGTCCTAAAGATATCTGTTAAATCCATTTGGTCCACAACTTCTGTTAGTTTCACTGTGTCTCCGTTTGGTTTTTGTTTCCATGATGAGAGTGGGGTGTTGAAGTCTCCCACTATTATTGTGTGAGGTGCAATGTGTGCTCTGAGCTTTAGTAAAGTTTCTTTTATGAATGTGGCTGCCCTTGCATTTAGAGCATAGATGTTCAGAACTGAGAGTTCACCTTGGTAGGCTTTTCCTTTGATGAGTATGGTGTCCTTTCTTATTTTTTTTTTTGATAACTTTTGGTTGAAAGTTGATTTTATTTGATATAAGAATGTGTACTCCAGCTTGTTTCTTGGGACCATTTGCAGAAGTGGTGGTCCTACCTGTGCTCATAGGTGTTTCAGCACTCCTGGGAGACTAGCTCTCTCCTGGCAGACCCCAAGAGCTGTGGTACATGGTCAGCTCTAGTGCAGATGGAAATTGGAAGCTCCTCCATTTTTTTGTTTGTAGTTTTTTTTCCCCTGGACTTCTATAAGGGATCCTTCCACTTCCCTTTAATAGACCTCTGTTATCTTTAAGGTCTTTTTTTGTATGTTTCAGCTGTGTTGGAATATTCAGGGATTGCTGTGATAGGATAGCTGGCCTCTATTACCAATATGATATATTACCCTGGCTCTTGTTGATTATGTTCTTAGGCTGGTGTTTAGGCGTCTGGGTTTGGGTGATTATATGTTTTGGTGCTGATTTCTGGGTTTTTCTATGTTTTATGGGTGTTTTGTTTCTTGGTTTCTCCTTCCTCCCTGGTCTTCTGGCCCATGTAGCTTGTTTTTGAGCAGGAGGTCTCCATTTAAGTTGGAGACTAGACTTCTGGTGGCCAACAAGGCCTCCTGTAGAGCATGGGGTCTCTTTCTGAGATAGAGGCTTGAGGTCTAGTGTACTTCGAGGTCTCTGATGCAGCAGGGAATCTCCATTTGAGTTGGAGGCTGGTAGAGCAGGAGGGAGGATTGGGGATAGTGTCTGGGGTCACCAGGAAGGTGAAGGAGGTATGAGGGAGGGCAGTTCTGGTTGCTGTTATGGCCTCTGTTCCAGCAGGGAGTCAGTCCCAACTCACAGGTTGGGGATGATATATAGAGACAAGGGATGAGAGGGGATTGGACACTGAGTGCTTCTTATATACAGTGATGGCCTATGACCACATTGTGGTTATTTGTTACTCTGTGAGATACACTGTCATCATGAACCACAAGTTGTCTGCCTGCTTTACAGTGGGCACTTGGCTGAGTGGCTTTGTGTATGAGAGCATCCTCACGTTTCTTCTGTCACATTTTTGTGCTGTTGTCCCTGGCATGTGCTGACACCTATCTATCACAGATAGTTGTTTTACCATCGTTTCAAGATATATGAAACTTGATATTATCTTAAAATGTAATATTAGATAGCAGTTAAAGATAATTTATTTTAATGCTTTGTTTATATCATAGATGAATCTTGACAATGTTACGCTAATTTCAAAGGTTATGTTCAAGTGGTACTACACTATTTCACTTATATGAATGTCTAGAAGAGAAACATTTGTGTTGGTGATTGGCAGGTGTGTGCTATCTGGGAAGAGAGCAGGAGTTAGAACTGACTGTTAATGGTGTCAGGAAACTTGATGATTTTGTAAATGTTGTGGGTATGAGCAATATTTGTAGAAAAACTATAAATGTCCCAAATATAATTCCACTTTTCATTTTAAGTAGGTAAATTATATTGCTTATAAGTTATTCTTTGAAAACAATGTTTACCATAAAAAGTAAGTGGGTCCTGTACTGAGAGCACATCATTATTTTTCTGGGGAGAGATGCACGAAAATAGGGATATTTCTTCCTATCCTGAATACAATAATATTTGCCTTCCCTGTACTTCTTCTAGTTCCTTCTATCTCCCCTTCCATTTGGGTCCCACTCCCTTTCTGTTTCTCATTAGAAAAAAAAGTGTTCCTAAGACAACACCAAAACAAACAAACAAAAACTATGCTAAGATAAAACAAAAACCATCACATTGGGAAAGGCAAACCAACAGAAGGAAAAGAGCCTAAGAAAAGGCACAGGAATCAGAGACCCATTCATTTGCACACTCAGGAGTCCCATAAAAACACTATCCTGAAAGCTGCAGGATGTGGTGTAGAGCCATGCAAGACCTATGCTTTCTGCCTCATGGAAAGCACTAAGATGGTGAAGGAAAATGTGTCAGAAAGTGAATATTCGAATACAATAATTCATTTCCTTCTGCCTTAACTATATATCTTCAAAGAAACTTCCTAGGAATGAAGTCAACATTTTATGTACATAAAGTAAACTATGTGCATGTACATGAATAACACATAAGTCTTTGTAAACAATGTGCCATGACCTGACTTCATTCTGGCTGGCTGACAAAACATTTACAGAGGAAATTTGCTTAATGCATGAAAGATTTAATACTGAGAAACAAAAATTGTAACAAATGATACTTTTTCCGGCTGTTGTGTCACATTATTTAATGGCTCAGTGTTTTGCCAAGAACTCTAATTCTAGGAAATTATAAAGACAAAATAAACAGGCTAATTGCTGTTTGCATCCTCCCTCCTCTCCCTCTCCCTACCCCCCTCTGGGTGTGTGTGTGTGTTGGGGTAGTAATTACTAGATCTGAATTAATTCTTGGAATTACATAGGAGATAATTTCAAAATATAATTTATAATAACTTCAACTGAAAAAAAGGTGATTATAAATTATATTAGTATTATGCTGATTTTTCTTGACTCAATGTTCCTTTTTATAGTAACCCAGAGGGAAGAAATTGAGATAATTATCTGGAACTGGACACACATGTAATCACTCATGTAAGTGTTTAATGCATAATACAACAAGCCAAAATAACTCATTTCTGTCTAGCTATTGATAACGATTTTGAAATCAGCAAATAGGTCTAAGTTTGTACCAAGAATCTTCTAGGGACCTGGAAATGAAATAACAATGCTAGCATCTGTCTAGGAAAGACAAATGGAACTTGTCCACCATCAAGGGCAAAACAACATCCTGGTTCTGTGTCTGCCAAAACAAGGTTAAAGAAGTAATCTCAAAGAAGCATGTGTTTTATAATTCCACATAAAGTAATTCTCTGAAAATGCAAGTACGTAGAGGTCAAGAATGAATTGGTGATTCCCTGAAGTGGGTGGCATGAAGGATTGGAAATGGGAGTGTGGTTTGTCAGAGGGAAGGAAACTTTTTTCCAACTAGATTGTCTGGATTTATAAGTATGCATTGTCGGCAGGGACCGAGGAAAAGTTGGGAGGTAAGAGCCTGCCTGCTTCCACCTGTGGCCAGAAACCCTGCCTGGGCCAACAGGCCTCTCCATATACAAGTAGCTCAGAGAGAAAGCTACCCACCCACTTGTGCTGAGGAGCCAGCAACAGAAGGACTACAGACACAGGGTCTGAAGAACAGTTGGAAGAGAGAACTGGTCTCCCAGGAATATTGACATCTGAGCTTGAAGGAAAGACAAGCCACAGTCAGAGAGAGAAAGACCAGCTAACTCCAGAGATAACCAGATGGCGAAAGGCAAGGGCAAGAACACAAGGAACAGAAACCAAGACTACTTAGCATAATCAGAACCCAGTTCTCCCAACACAGCCAGCCCTGGATACCCCAACACACCAGAAAAGGAAGACTCAGACTTAAAATCATTTATCAAGAGGATGATAGAAGATTTTAAGAAGGAAATCAATAACTCCCTTAAAGAAATAGAAGAGAACACAGGCAAACAACTGGAAGACCTTAAAGAGGACACACAAAAATCCCTTGAAGAATTACAGGAAAACACAATCAATCAAATGAACGAAACCATTCAGGAATTAAAAACAGAAATAGAAACAATAAAGAAATCACAAAAGGAGACAACCCTGGAATTAGAGATCATAGGAAAGAAATCAGGAGTCATAGATGCAAGCATCACCAACAGAATGCAAGAGATGGAAGAGAGAATCTCAGGTGTGGAAGATACCATAGAAAACATGGACACAACAGTCAAAGGAAACACAAAAGGCAAAAAGCTCCTAAACCAAAACATCCAAGATATCCGGGATACAATGAGAAGACAGAACCTGAGGATAATAGGCATAGAAGAGAGTGAAGACTCCCAACTTAACCAATAAATATCTTCAACAAAATTATAGAAGAAAACTTCCCTAACCTAAAGAAAGAGATGAACATAAATATACAAGAAGCCTACAGAACTCCAAATAGACTGGACCAGAAAAGAAATTCCTCCTGTCACATTATAGTCAAAACACCAAATAAACAAAGCAAGGAAAGAATATTAAAAGCAGTAAGGAAAAAGGGGCAAGTAACATATAAAGGCAGACCTATCAGAATTATACCAGACTTCTCACCAGAGACTATGAAAGCTAGAAGATCCTGGGCAGAGCTCATACAGACTCTAAAAGAACACAAATGACAGCCCAGGCTGCTATACCCAGCAAAACTCTCAATAATCATAGAGGGTGAAACCAAAATATTCTACGACAAATCCAAATTTGCACAGTATGTTTCCATAAACCCAGCCCTACAAAGAATAATACATGGGAAATGCCAACTCAAAGAGGGAAACTACACTCAAGAAAAAGAAAGAAAGTAATCTTTCAACAAACACAAAAGAAGATAGCCACACAAACAATATAAACAACATCAAAAATAACAGGAAATAACAATCACTATTCTTTAATATCTCCTAACATCAATGGCCTCAACTCCCCAATAAAAAGACATAGACTGACAGACTGGATCCATAAACAGGACCCAGCATTTTGCTGCATCCAGGAAACGCACCTCTGTGTTAAAGACAAACACTACCTCAGAGTAAAGGGCTGGAAAACAATTTTCCAAGCAAATGGCCCCAAGAAACAGGCTGGAGTAGCCATTCTAATATCTGATAAAATTGACTTTCAACCAAAATTCATCAAAAAAGATGAGGAAGAACACTTCTTACTCATCAAAGGAAAAATCTTCGAAGAAGAACTCTCAATTCTGAACATCTATGCCCCGAATGCAAGAGCTCCCACTTTCATAAAAAAAACTCTACTAAAGCTCAAAGCACATATTGCACCACACACAATAATAGTGGGAGACTTCAACACCCCACTATCAACAATGGATAGATCTTGGAAACATAAACTAAACAGAGACACAGTGAAACTAACAGATGCTATGAACCAAATGGGTTTAAAGGATATCTATAGAACATTTCATCCTGCATCAAAAGAATATACCTTCTTCTCAGCACCTCATGGTACCTTCTCCAAAATTGATCATATAATTGGTCACAAAACAAACCTCAACAGATATAAAAAGATTGAAATAATCCCATGCCTCCTATCAGATCACCACGGATTAAGGTTGGTCTTCAATGGCAACAACAACATCAGAAAGCCCACATACACATGGAAGCTAAACAATGCACTGCTTAATGATAAGTTGGTCAAGGAAGCAATAAAGAAGGAAATTAAAGACTTCCTAGAATTCAATGAAAATGAAAGTACAACTTACCCAAACCTATGGGACACAATGAAAGCAGTGTTAAGAGGAAAACTCATAGCTCTGAATGCCTCCAAAAAGAAATTGGAGAGAGCATACACTAACAGCTTAACAACACATCTGAAAGTTCTAGAACAAAAAGAAGCTAATACACCCAAGAGGAGTAGAAGGCAAGAAATAATCAAATTAAGGGCTGAAATCAACCAAGTGGAAACTAAAAGAACTATACAAAGAATCAACAAAACCAAGAGCTGGTTCTTTGAGAAAATCAACAAGATAGATAAACCCTTAGCCAGACTAACCAGAGGGCACAGAGACAGTATCCAAATTAACAAAATTAGAAATGAAAATGGAGATATAACAACAGACTCTGAGGAAATTAAAAAAATCAGATCCTACTACAAAAGCCTATATGCAACAAAATTGGAAAATCTGGAGGAAATGGACAAGTTTCTAGACAGATACCAATTACCAAAGTTAAATCAGGATCAGACAAGCCATCTAAACAGTCCCATAACCCCTAAAGAAATAGATGTAATCATTAAGAGTCTCCCAACCAAAAAAAGCCCAGGACCAGATGGGTTCAGTGCAGAATTCTATCAGACCTTCAAAGAAGACCTAATACCAATACTCTTCAAGCTATTCCATAAAATAGAAACAGAAGGAACACTACCCAATTCATTCTATGAGCCCACAGTTACACTGATACCAAAGCCCCACAAAGACCCAACAATAAAAGAAAACTTCAGACCAATTTCCCTTATGAATATCGATGTAAAAATACTCAATAAAATTTTTGCAAACCTAATCCAAGAACACATCAAGACAATCATTCACCATGATCAAGTAGGCTTCATCTCAGGGATGCAGGGATGGTTCAATATCTGGAAGTCCATTAATGTAATCCACTACATAAACAAACTCAAAGAAAAAAACCACATGGTCATCTCGTTAGATGCTGAAAAAGCATTTGACAAAATTCAACATCCCTTCATGATAAAAGTCTTGGAAAGATCAGGAATTCAAGGAGCATACCTAAACTTAGTAAAAGCAATATACAGCAAACCAGTGGCCAACATCAAACTAAATGGAGAGAAACTTGAAGCAATCCCACTAAAATCAGGGACTAGACAAGGCTGCCCTCTCTCTCCCTATCTATTCAACATAGTACTTGAAGTTCTAGCTAGAGCAATCAGGCAACAAAAGGAAATCAAAGGGATACAAATTGGAAAGGAAGAAATAAAAATATCACTATTTGCAGATGATATGATGGTATACTTAAGTGACCTGAAAAACTCCACCAGAGATCTGCTACAGCTGATAAACAACTTCAGCAAAGTGGCTGGATACAAAATAAACTCAAGCAAATCAGTAGCCTTCCTATACTCGAAGGATAAACAGTCTGAGAAAAATTTAGGGAAATGACACCCTTCACAATAGTCCCAAACAATATAAAATATCTTGGTGTGACTCTAACCAAACAAGTGAAAGATCTGTATGACAAGAACGTCAAGTCTCTGAAGAAAGAAATCGAAGAAGACCTCAGAAGATGGAAAGATCTCCCATGCTCATGGATCGGCAGGATGAACATAGTTAAAATGGCCATCCTGCCGAAAGCAATATACAGATTCAATGCTATCCGCATCAAAATCCCAACTCAATTCTTTGTAGACCTAGAAAGAGCAATTATCAAATTCATATGGAATAACAAAAAACTCAGGATAGCAAAAACTATCCTTAACAACAAAAGGTCTTCTGGGGGAATCAGCCTCCCTGACCTCAAGCTGTACTACAGAGCAGTAGTGATAAAAACTGCATGGTATTGGTACAGTGACAGGCAGGTTGATCAATGGAATAGAATCGAAGACCCAGAAATGAATCCACACACATATGGTCACTTGATCTTCGACAAAGGAGCTAAAACCATACAGTGGAAAAAAGACAGCATCTTCAACAAATGGTGCTGGATCAACTGGCTGTCTACATGTAGAAGATTGTGAATTGATCCATTCCTATCTCCCTGCACAAAGCTCAAGTCCAAGTTGATCATGGACCTTCACATAAAAACAGATACAGTGAATCTAATAGAAGAGAAAGTAGGGAAGAGTCTCGAACACTCGGGCACAGGAGAAATGCTCTTGAACAGAACACCAGTGGCTTGTGCTCTAAGGTCAAGAATTGACAGATGGGACCTCATAAAATTACAAAGCTTCTGTAAGGCAAAGGACACTGTAATTAGGGCAAAACGGCAACCTACAGATTGGGAAAACATCTTTACCAATCCTACATCTGATAGAGGGCTAATATCCAATGTATACAAAGAACTCAAGAAGCTAGACTCCAGAGATCCAAATAACCCTATCAAAAAATGGGGAAGTGAGCTAAACAGAGAATTCTCAACTGAGGAAACTCGAATGGCCGAGAAGCACCTAAAGAAATGTTCAACATCCTTAGTCATCAGGGAAATGCAAATCAAAACAACCCTGAGATTTCACCTCACACCAGTCAGAATGGCTAAGATCAAAAACTCAGGTGACAGCTGATGTTGGCGAGGATGTGGAGAAAGAGGAACACTCCTCCATTGCTGGTGGGAATGCAAATTGATACAACCTCTCTGGAAATCAGTTTGGCGGACCCTCAGAAAATTGGACATAATACTACCTGAGGACCCAGCTCCTGGGCATATACCCAGAAGATGCTCCAACATGTAATAAAAACACATGTTCTACTATGTTCATAGCAGCCATATTTATAATAGCCAGAAGCTGGAAACAACCCAGATGTCACTCCACAGAGGAATGGATATAGAAAATGTGGTACATTTACACAATGGAATACTAGTCAGCTATTAAAAACAATGACTTCATGAAATTCGTAGACAAATGGATGGATCTTGAAAACATCATTCTGAGACAGGTAACGCAGTCACAAAAGAATGAACATGGTATGTACTCACTGTTAAGTGGTTATTAGCCTAAAAGTTTGAAATACCCAAGAGTCACTTCGCAGGAACAGTAGTACTGAGTACGAGGTCCCAGATGGAGGGCTTGGAGAAAGGACTGAAGGAGCTGAGGGAGTGTGCAGTCCCAGGGAGGTAGCAACACTGGCAACTGGCCTGACCCCCCATACTTCTGGAGACTGATCCACCAACTAAAGAATACACATGGAGGGACCCATAGTGCTGGCCACAAAGACTGCAGAGGAGGGTCTTGTTACCCGTCAGGGGGAGGAGAGGCCCTTGGGTCTAAGGGTGTTATATCCCCCAGTATAGGAGAATGTCAAGGAGGGAAGATGAGAGTGGGTGGGGGTGTGGTGGGGAGGTGTGTTTGAGAATATCCCCTTAGAGGCAGGGGGAGGGCGGAGGGAATGGGGAGGTTCTAAAGGGGAGATCTGGAAAGGGGGAAACATTTTACATGTAAATAAAATATGAAAATAAAAAATTAAAAAAAAGGAAAAAAAAAGTATGCATTGTCTATAAGTTCAGTGCTGTGAGTTCTACATTTGTGTTCTTTCCGTGTGTGTGTGTGTGTGTGTGTGTGTGTGTGTGTGTGTGTGTGTATGTGTGGTTTGTGTTTTCAGGCACCATCTTTCATGATGGGTCTTTAACCATATTCACTGAGGGAAAGAAAATCAAACTCATAGTCTATGATAATGCTAAGATATCTTCTAATTTTCATTTCTATGTTTAAAATGGTTAGTTTTACAGTATTAGAAATTATTTTAATAAAACTTTTTGAAATACTTGTAATTATTTCTCCTTAGAGAGTTTTTAAAAAGCGAAATATCATTAGAGATTCTACATGCATAGAACATCTGCACATACATACATAAAAAAAGATAAATTGGAGTTAGCATGTAACAGGACAATGATACCCATACTAGATCCCACAGGCTAACAAATTAAAAACTCAGTGTCAGGAGTGGATTATGTCCTTTGGAATTGTTGACCAGTGAGTTCCCATAGACCCTTAAAAATGCAACTATTGCTAGTGCTATTGGTTGTCTTCAGAAGTTGTCAATAAAACTCTGTTGCTGAAGACAACACATACTTGAATCATTCTACTGTGTTAGTTCCACTATGGACACGGGAAGGCAGATATATCTTTGACACAGACTTCTACTGCTTTGTATATATACCTATGAATGAGATTGCCAGATCATATGATAGTCTTATCTTTACTTTTTGGTAACCTTCTGAACTGGCTTTTCATACGAGTTGTGCTAATTTGTATTTCCTGCAATGCATAAAGTGTCTGTTTGTTAATATCCTTGTTAGCACCTGTTATTCTTAGTCTATTTAATAGCAGTCATTCCTAAGTGTAAAATTCTGAATGGGTACTGAAGTATAAGTAGATGAGTTCTGATGTACTATTGATGGTAGGATGGCTAGAGATAATAATTCAGTGCATATTTCTATAAAAGATGAAATGAGATTGATATATCAGGTTATAAAATTATAAAAAGGGGAATGGGGAATGGGAACAGAATGAGGCAAGAGATGAAAGCCTGTAATTACATTCTTTGTTCCTTCATGTTTCCTTCATCTAGGGATGGGGCATTGGGGACATTGTCTCAAAAGAAATCACATACACGAATGCTCTGCAGCTCTAAAGTATTATAAAGTCAGACATTTGAGGCCACGTTAGTAGCAACATTGTGTATAATCAATGCCTTGGATTCAAGAGGAGAAGATGCTGTGTCTTGCTTCTGTGACATTCCATCTTATGCAAAATAAAATTTTGGATTAGAAACATATCTTTCTACCCTAAAGACATTAGGAAAATCATCTCTATGTGTTTTCAATTAACTGGTACGTGGTTAGCATTCTTCCTGTTTCTGTTTGTTATACTTACTCTACTTACATGAATTAGGACAGTTTATTTGATGTTAGGCCAGACTGGATGAAACTAAACAGAATTGGTGACAAGCATTGATTACTTTAAGTCATTTGAAAATATACAGACCAAGTATATCTTTATATAACTTACTTAACACAGGAGAATATTGGGGCAGAATGTGTGACAAATCACTTAACTGAATGCCAAGGGCAGATTCATCCCTGGTCCCTTTCCCTCATTGGCTTTATTTTGATTGCATCCATTGCTTTAGATAGGAATCCCTTGATGGGCGAAGCAGCTACTTATGGACATCATTGCTTCTCTTCTCCAGGGCTGGTGTGTCATGAGCATGAGGAACTACACCTCTGAGACAGAGTTCATCCTGCTGGGAATTTCTAACAGCGAAGGACTAGAGAGCGTGCTGTTTGCCCTGTTCCTGGTCTTCTACGTCTTTGCCTTGCTGGGGAATCTGCTCATCTTCCTCACCATCCTGGCTTCTCCCAACCTCCACACCCCCATGTATTTCTTCCAAGGGAACCTGGCAGTGTTTGACATATTCTTCCCTTCTGTGAATTCTCCTAAGATGATGGACTATCTAGTGGGGCAGAGCCCCACCATCTCTTACCAGGGCTATGTCTCCCAGGTCTTCTTCTATCACACTCTGGGTGGCACAGAATGTTTCCTGCATACAGTGATGGCTTATGATTGCTTTGTGGCTATTTGTCACCCTATGAAATACACAGTCATTATGAACCACAGGGTGTGTAGCTATCTCACAGTGGGCACTTGGCTGGGGGGCTTTGTCCATGGGAGCATCCTCACATTTCTTATCTTTAAGTTACCCTACTGTGGCTCGAATGAGGTGGACAGTTTTTTCTGTGATATTCTTGTGGTGCTGTCCCTGGCATGTGCAGACATCTCCTTAGCACAGACTGTGAGCTTTACCAATGTCGGTGTTGTTGCCCTCACATGTTTTCTTCTCATTCTCACTTCTTACACTCGTATTGTGATCTCCATCCTGAAAATCCATTCTTCAGAAGGCAGGCGCAGAGCCTTCTCCACTTGCAGTGCTCATCTGACATCTATCATCTTGGCCTATGGCCCCGTGATTCTTGTTTATCTCAGACCTGCTTCTAGTCCATGGCTGGATTCTGTTGTCCAAGTGTTTAATAATGTCATCACCCCTTCTTTGAATCCTCTGATTTACACACTGAGGAACAAGGATGTGAAACTAGCCCTGAACAAGGTGCTCTCTCAGGGGGCCTGGCCTTTAAGGTATAAGGAATAGGAGGAACTCTTTTCTGAGGATTTTTGTAGCTGCTTCGGGCCCACTGTGTATACCTGTCTTCCTTCAGAAGAGTCTTAACAGTTATGCCATTGAATTTGTGTGGATGGATTGAGCTTCAGATGGATGTATTTGACATGCTCTCTAGATTATGCCTTAATTAAGTCTTCCCATTTTTAGTTTGCTAAATTGACATATCCTTTCTGTTCTTTGTGCCCTGTGCCTGTTGAACCCCATTTCATTTGGTTATCATGAAACTGCCTGTTTCTCCTTCATGTACTGCATGGAGCTTACATATTGTATGCTTTCTTTCTTTCTAGCTTTAGTCCTTCCTTTCCTTTGTATTCTTACATGTGGTTCTTTATCTCTCAAGAGAAAAAGTGACTATTGAGCTATGTTTTAAAATGGCAGAATGGAGATTAAATTTAGACAGTGCTTTTGAGACACAATTTTCTACACATTACAGACTTTATTTGTTATGGAAACTACAACCGAGACACACACACACACACACACACACACACACACACACAAACACACATATATACAGGGACAACATTTATTTTTTGGGGGGAGGGCTATAATATATATGCATCTATAATATATTTGCTATACTCTATATCACTTCTTCCAGAATGCTTTTTTTGTCATAAGAACATTAAAATTTTATTCACTAGTTGCTTTAAGTTTTTCTCATTGTTGTTATTCAGTTGTTAAAATATTTGCTTCTTATTATGAGAATGGAAAAGTTTTAAATAAGGATAATAGTCATTTCAAATAATTTTGTCTAGACTTTCAGTTCAGAATGTTGAATTCTTATTTTAAGAGGGTATCTTGCTACAAGCAGAGCTTCCCTTAGTGACTGGTGTAAGTAGTGTGCCCATGTGTTACTGTTGTGGCTCATTCTTTTGAAGAAATGCTGAACCCTCAGAAAACAGATTCCTCTTATACATATGGGATATCTCTACTGACTCTCAAATTCTATACAGAGGGAAAGTTATATTAATGTCTTCACCGTGCCTTAGATGAAGAGACGATGGAAGTGTCATCTGCCCATTCAGTACGGTATAAGAAACCCTGGTTTAGGAATCTGTGTAACTCCCGGGTTTCAGCTGTGACCCTCCTTCCAAGACTGTATCACCTTGAACAAGCTGCTTCACCCATATGTGCTTGGTTTCTCACACCAAACATGAAAATGCTGAACTTGCTTTCTTGAAGAATTTTTTCAGCATGATCATTTCAAATACCTTAAACAAGATTTAGTTTTAATTTAATTTTTAAAAATGGGGCTGGCAAGATGGGTCTGTCTATAGTTAAGAGTACTAGTTGCTCTTCCAGAGGACTGGGGTTGATTTTCAGCATGCACGTGACAGGGAATGACCACCTGGAATTTTAGTTCTGGAGAATGTGGTGCCCTTTTCTGACCTCTTCTCTGTGGGTGCATCATGGATGTGATGTGCAGGCATACATATATGTTGTAATCAAAACACTGACACATATAATACAATAAATATAAAACGTGTGTGTGTGTGTGTGTGTGTGTGTGTGTGTGTGTGTGTGCCACGTGTGGATCTGGAGGCCAGTAGAAGTCAAATTCCCTAGAGCTGGAGTTGCAGGCAGTTGGGAACTCACTAGGGATCCTCTGAAATTTCTTACCTCCAGAGACATCTTTCCAGCTCCCATGAATACAGTTTATAAAGATCTGCTCATGATTTGTAAAAGGAAAACTGTCTTGAGAGTTCCTATTTTCTAATTTTGTAGGGGAAAATGGTTTCCATTCTTGGCTATCAATTCTTGCTTTATAGTTTGGTTTCCTCATCCAAGTAAAAGAAACAAGCTGTGTCCAGGAGAGGGTGCTACTGAGCCACATGAAAGTGGTTACAACCTCCAGTGGTTGCCTGACTCCTTGCAGTGGTGAAAAGCCTGGGGCAGAACTAAGAGGAACTGAAATAGTTGTGAAGGATATTGATGAAGTTGTTATTGTTGACGATGACGACTATGATGACGTTGATGATAGCTGCGTGGGTGTGGTCAACAATGTTTACGGAAGCTGCAGAAAACAGTGTGCCAACATATTTCCAGGGAACAATCTTGACTTACTGACTCAATTGTGGCAGTGTATACATCTGGGTCCTGACACAGACACTTTCTGGTAGCCGGAGATAAGACACATGCCAAAATTTGTGGAAATGGTTACTGGCTGCAGAGCCCAGTAGTATGCTTGAAAGCTGCAGAAGGACGGCTTTATGCTACAGCTCTGGTCTGCTTTAGAGCATAGCATACCCTCATTATTCCTTCCTCTTAGGCCGGAAGGAAGGGAGTCGAACTTTTCTTTTTACTATTTTTCTCCTCTCCTCTCCTCTCCTCTCCTCTCCTCTCCTCTCCTCTCCTCTCCTC
>JADRCH010000564.1:467613-500016 GCA_019843965.1 Rhynchomys soricoides | reverse complement strand
CCCCTCCTCTCCCTTCCTCTCTTTGTTCTAATCTGTCCCCTTCCTTCCTTCCTTCCTTCCTTCCTTCCTTCCTTCCTTCCTTTCTTGTCTCTCCTCCCTTTCCCTCTCCTTCTCCCTCCCTCCCTCCTTCCCTCCTTCTCCTCTCTCATGAAAAGGAACTTGTTTCCTTTATCATGATGCCCCAGGGATTATTACAGTCAGTACATTTTGCGATGTAAGTTTAGGTTCAACAAATCAGTTTTCCTTGTTCCCAAACATTAGGGCTGTGACTTGACATCAGTGCTGACAATGGCATTTCCATATAAGTGAGTATACAAACCCCATCTACAAACCCCTCTTCCTGCATTCAGAAGCTCTACTCCACAATGCATACTATGCCCTCTGGTTTCCTTCCTTTCCTTGCTCTTTCATCTTGAGCTGCATTTGCTAGTTTTCTGTTTTCTGGACTAGCAACCCACTGCAATACTCTATTGAAATGCTAAATTAATCATTACTTGCAATTTAGCTCCTATATAATATTTTTCAAATTCTATGCTATTAAAATTTAGCTTTAATTTTTAAATTAAAAATTAAGCATTAAATTTTAAACTCTTATCCCCCCCTCTCTTTAACATATATTTATGACTGCTGTTTATTCCTTTTGGTTCCTTTAGGTCATGCAGGTGTGAGATTATGTATATATAAAACGATGTGGTTTTTTTCCCCCAAAATTTAACAGTCATCATAGCTGTTCTTTTCAGTCCTACTGCATTTATTGCAACCCATCTGTTTGTGGTTCAGAAATTAGTAAGATCATTCGTGTGAATGCAGAGACAGAATCTTTCCTCAACAAGAAGAAACCAACAGTGTTATTTGCTGCATTTTGTTAAGAATTATGTCTAATTCAGAAATTTTCATTTTAGTAATTTTCCTTGTGTTGTGCAACATCCAGTATATAGATAACTGCACTTAGATACAAGCACACGATATGAACTTATTATAAATCAAATGCTTACAATGCCACCATTCACATTAGGAAATACATCCTTACCAGCTTGGTCTGACCATTCTCAGCTCTCGTTGCAAATGCATAATTCTCCCATTAACTGTTATAATTTTAGTTCATTTATTCTATTTATTATCTATTTGTTTGATGATACTTCTGCCTTTGTTTCTACAAAGAAAATAATAAATAGTAATTTATAAGTATATTTAACTCTAGGTGACTAAAAATGAATATTAAAATGTATTGTTTTCAATATATTGTGAAACTTTTAACATTATAAATATATTCATATATAGTACTGGTATAATTTGCTCTAATAGGTATTGGTGCTAACGCAGTAATTTGATAGCTGTCTTTTAGATTGTAGTACTCATTAATTTTATAGAATTTCTACACTGGCAAGCTCATCTTTAATACAGTCTTAAAAGTAACCAACTTATAGAAATTAAAGGACACTTTACATACATATGCATGCATATGTATCCACCTATCTGTTTTTCATTTGCTTGTTTGCTTTGGCAAAACGGTGAACCTGTTAAAAACAAAACAAAACGGAGTATCCAGAAGATGAAGATAGTTGAGTGGAGTGCATATATGTACTGTGTAGATGAAATGTGACTGCTAAAAATAACTTATAGAACTGGAATAATTTTGAAAACACTTTGAAAAAATGTGAATTAAGATTAGGTTAAGCAAGACCAAAAACTACACATGTATACAGTGAGACTAAAAATACTTAAGACTACATCAAAACAGTGCTAGTATGATTGGAAAAATTACTCCAGAGTCTCAAAATTGATAAGGAAGGAAAAAAAAAAACAGTTTTTCCTTGAGTTTTATATTTACAAATAAGTTACAAATTATCATATTATTCACACAGTGAGTATAGTAGTGAGGGAGGGACTAGGAAAGGGTGAAGCGTGTAAGGAAAGCAACAAAAGCCTTTAATTATTCCCTGTGATTATTCAATGTCTTGGGTCTTCAGTTTGGGTAATTGGGGATATTGTCCCAAAGAAACAAGTTCCATGAACACTTTCTGGTTTAGAGACAAATTTGTTATTTTTAAGGTCAGAGAGTGTCAAATCTACATCACAGATTCAAGAAGAGAAGGTGAGACATCCCATCTCTCTGCTGGGACACTTTCGGTATGATAGATTCTTGTTTTTAGAAACACATTCTCTTTGACTAGAAACATTATGACCATCTGTCCGTCCGCATTAGATGTGTTTCCTGGCTGCTGGTGTGTGTGTAAAGCTCTGGTTGCTTCTGCTTACTCTTGGACATGCATTTCTCTCTTCTATTCTTCTTCTTGTGTGTTGAACAGATTATTTTTTAAAACAAGAGGGGGAGAATCATAGCATACAGAGAAACCTTTTTATTTTTTTGTGAGAAGACTGTGTTCCTGAGGTTGGTCTCTAATTTGTGAAGTTAAACAATCTTCCTACTTCAGCCACATAAGGCTAAGCTGGTGCGCATTACAAATGTCTGTATTCACTGATCTATTTTTAAAGCAACAATGAGGAAACAATCAATGGGAGACATACAGATTGTGTGCATGCTTATGAGTATGCCTCTGCGTGTGTGTGTGTGCGTGTGTGTGTGTGTGTGTATGTGTGTGTGTGTGTGTATGTGAGTGTGTGTGTGTATGTGTGTGTGTGTGTGTGTGTGTGTGTGTGTGTGTGTGAATGGCTTGAGGGGAAGGGGAAATGAGTAGCATCAGGGAGATCGACTCCTATATTTCACTTATCCTGGAAACTAGGAAATACCCCTTTAGTATACTTTCCATATTTCTATCCTTCCTTACCTATCTATGAGTACTTCTTTTAATGAGTTTGTTTATTTAGTCACATGACATTTTATCCTTGATAACTAAAGTAAATATAACTCATGTAAAACTGTGATATTAACAAAAGTTAGTGTGAAATATTAGAATTAGCTGAATGAAGATCAATTTACACTCTTCTCAGAAGAGTGATTCTCTCTTTTGTCTTCCTGAGAGGTGACCATATAGGTTCTAACTTGAGATGCTTTATGGTGGGAAGTTGGAGATCCATGGTTAGATGAGATATGGTTCAAGATAGCTCTCCTGGTATCAGATCCTTTCTTAGGACACTTATACATGAGGTATGCTATTGAGATCTTTCTGCAAAAGCCAGGGGGAAGGATTCTGAACATGTGTGTAAGACAGCTGTGAGCCTATACTTTGTTTGGGGCAGGTGAGGGCAAAAAAGCTGTGCTTGTTTGCAGTGTGAATCTGGTTATGAGGTACACAAGGAAGTCTGTAAGAGAGCATCTGAGCACTTCTAACCTGCTCAATGTTTCATCATGAAACACACTTTTTAAGTGAGAGGAAAATAATGTTTCCCAGATTAATGTATCTTGTGTTGCCTTAAACTACTGGCTCCATAAATATGTATGGTTAAATAAGTAAACAAACATAATAAAAATAAAATATCCACAGCTTCTTTTCAAGTTGTTTTATATTAGATTTTCATTACCTGCAAGCCTTTGAGTGTTATTGCATAGTCACTCTCACCTCAGGGTTATTTACTATAATGTAACTTATTAAACTGCCTCCATTATGTATTTGTTACTAAATAACCAACAAAAATGACAGCGTTATAGTTTTATCTCACTCAATCCTCACAAAACCACAAGAGGCTGAAAATATCAATATAAATATCAGGACTCTAACATACAAATTGGTGGAGGCAGGTAATGGGCAGAAATGAATTTTATATTTCTCTGTGTATTTAAGGCATGGGGCTTCCATTTATTTTTATATTTATAGCAGGCTGATAGAAAATGAGTATGTGAAATTGTATTGAGTGCAAAGGTTCAGACTAGATGTCTAAATAGCTAGAATGGAGTCCTTTTACTCTCTGTCCATGTCTTTTCTGGTACTTTCACCTAATCACACAGTTTGAATAAGGTAAAAGGACACACAGGACCTGGATTGTATGCTGAGGACAATGATCATCTGAAACCTTCTTTTTCTTCTTCATTCTTTGCATTAATTATGCTTTCAAGTATAGCAAGGATGTTTCGTTGTTCAAAACCAAAATAACACAGATCTGCATTCTGTTAAGCACTATGAATGGAGTCACCAATTTCCATGAACAAATATTAGTTACAGTAGAGCAAAATTGACAACTGCTGGCCACATATTTACATAGAGCACAAAACAGCAGAAGAAAGTCTTAGGATTATTAATTGTTGATTAGGATTTTAAGAAAAGGTTCAAGATTCATCAATGATATTGGAATTTGCATTTGTGAGGTATTTAGCATTGAATTGAAACTTGACTGAGGAGATAGAACATGAGAATGTAGAAAATATTTCTATCATCTCACAGCTTCTACTTCAAAGACACAGTCCACATTCTACCTGTGTGTGGGTAGATTCTGAGTATAAATAACAGGCAATTTTTCTAAGTATGAGTGATAAAGAGTGGAATGCATATTGTTGGAGGGAAATATTAAAAAGTAGAGTCTCAATTTCTCTTCATTGTCACAGTTTTACACGCACATATCGAGGCAATTGGCTTACATACAATTCAAGCAGAGCTTGTCTAGCTAAAGTGAGGTCATGATCTGGTAATTCAGTTTCCATAAGAAAAATGGGAACTCTAAAATGGGCTAATTAATAATAATAATAATAATAATAATAATAATAATAATAACGATGATAATGATGATAATGATGATGATGATGATGATGATGATGATGATAATTTAAAACCAGATATGAGAAAACAAAGCAGTTTGGTGGCAGGAAGCAATTGTTGTCAATCTTTTCCCCACCTAAAGTTTGAAGAAATGAGACCAAATATGGCTTATCATTTAACTGAATGTCAAGTACAGAATCATCCCTGGTCCCTTTCCCTCATCGGCTTTATTTTGTTTTCATCTATTGCTTTAGATAGGAATCCCTTGGTCAGGAAGCAGTTTTTCATAGATGCCATTCCCTTTCTTCTCCAGGGCTGGGGTACCATGAGCATGAGGAACTACACCCCTGTGACAAAGTTCATCCTGCTGGGAATTTCTAACAGCGAAGGACCAGAGAGCTGTTTGCCCTGTTCCTGGTCTTCTACGTCTTTGCCTTGCTGGGGAACCTGCTCATCTTCCTCACCATCTTGGCTTCTCCCAACCTCCACACCCCCATGTATTTCTTTCTGGGGAACCTGGCAGTGTTTGACATATTCTTCCCTTCTGTGAATTCTCCTAAGATGATGGACTATCTAGTACGACAAGGCCAAACCATCTCATATCAGGGTTGTGCCTCGCAGATTTTCTTCTATCACACTCTGGGTGGCACAGAATGTTTTCTGTATACAGTAATGGCCTATGATCGCTTTGTGGCTATTTGTTACCCTATAAGATACACAATCATCATGAATCACAAGGTGTGTACCTGCTTTACAGTGGACACTTGGCTGGGGGGCTTTGTCCATGGGAGCATCCTCACATTTCTTATCTTTAAGTTACCCTACTGTGGCCCGAATGAGGTGGACAGTTTTTTCTGTGACATTCCTGTGGTGCTGTCCCTGGCATGTGCAGACACCTCCTTAGCACAGACTGTGAGCTTTACCAATGTTGGTATTGTTGCCCTCACATGTTTTCTTCTCATTCTCACTTCTTACACTTGTACTGTGATCTCCATCCTGAAAATCCATTCCTCAGAAGGCAGACGCAGAGCCTTCTCCACCTGCAGTGCCCATTCACATCCATTCTTTTGTTCTATGGTCCCGTGATTCTTGTTTATCTCAGACCTGCTTCTAGTCCATGGCTGGATTCTGTTGTCCAGGTGTTTAATAATGTTGTCACCCCTTCCTTGAACCCATTGATTTATTCTTTGAGAAACAAGGAAGTAAAATTAGCCCTGAGAAAGGGGTTAAGTCAAGCGATGCAACCTTTGGGGTATAAGGAATAGAAACAATCATTCCCTGTATGATTATGATGTTGTTTAAGGTTTTCTCTTCATGAGTCACTGTTGCAAAATAAGTAAGATGATCAAACCAAGTTCTTGGAAGTCCTCAAAAGGTAGGGTTTATTAGGGCTGATATGTGGGTTTAATACTGGAGAGAAGACTTTGCAGATTAATCCAGTGTTTTTAATTAATTGTAATTTGCCAAAACAACGAGTCTTTCTGCTCTGCAAAATCTACATATGGACTTAAGTTTGGATTGTTTTTTTAATGAAACTGAACCTTTCTAGAAGTTTTTGAGTATCTTATATTCCTTTTAATTCCTCTTATCATTCCTTTCTAATATTATCTTTCTATATTCTACTAAATGCCACTTTGGCCACTCAGTTAGGCTCATTGTCTAATAAAATAAGCAATGTGGAACTAGGGTAGAAGTAAATGTGTCATTATCCTGTCAGTCATTATGAAAATCATCAAATTTAGAAGGAAAAACAATCCATGTATGAGAGACATTGAGTTCTAATAGCCTCAAGCATATTCTCTGTTATCTGACAAGATGTCTTCTTCTTCTTTTTTTAAAGGTTTTATTTATTTTATGTATGAGTACATAATAGCTGTCTGCAGACACACCAGAAGAGGGCATCAGATCCTATTACAGATGGTTGTTTGCCGCCATGTGGTTGCTGGGAATTGAACTCAGGACCTCTGTAAGAGCAGTCAGTGCTCTTAACCGCTGAGCTATCTCTCCAGGCCCAAAATGATGTCTTATTGAGTAAAGTCCAATGTTGTTGATTTGCTGGCTGTAAACTGTGATTGGTATTATACAAAATTAAGTTTTGTATAATAATAACACTCTCAGGAAGCAAGAAGAATTGATAGAGGATCCTGGTGTGACTAGTTCCCATTCAAAATTCAATTTTGAATGTTGGTGTTAAAGAAATCAATTTAATTCATAAGCCAGACCATGAGAAGGTGGATAGGGCTCCATTCTCCTAAAGACCATCTCAGAGCCTTAGGTAAGCCAATGCACTTATGCAAATCAATAAAGTGGGACTATGTGCAAGGGCTACACCATAGTGTGGTTTTGCCATCCAAGGTCTGTTCTTTTCACATTTTTGTTACTGGAAAATTCATGAGTAACAACCAGTTTTCCATACTGAGGCATTCCCTTTAATTCCTTAGATGGATACATTGTTTTTCTGCAAGTTACATATTATTTCCCCTTTAACTGAAGTTAGTAGTTCCAATGATTATCTAAAGATCATTGTCTTGAGATTTATAAAACTAAAAGAAGTTTATTGATTAAGTAGTCTTAGCATCCTTGTCTAACTCCTTTTTTTTCTGGAAATATTTAAATCCATGCTACAGTATTTTGACCATTCAAAGGGGATTTTAAAAGTTACAATACTCGTAATAACAAAAAAAAAATAGAACAACTCTATAAGAAACAATTTATAGAACAGCTAATCTGAAATGTGGTAGTGTGAAATATTGCTCACATTGTTCTTACAGTATGGTTTCACACACAGTTACAGCAACTCATGAACCGACTCAACCCTAAGACCAACATGTATGCAGGGAAGGCTATAGAGAAGGTTCAGTTGAAAACCCCAGGTGTGGATTACCTACTACCTTGTTTGAAAAGAGACTGAAATACAGTCTTAGTGCCCTGAGACTATGCTATCCCATGCTGGAATTTTTCTGTTACCACACTTTGCTGACAAATTCCTTTGTATCTTTCTCCTCCTAACACAATGTTTACTTCAAAGATTTGTCCTTTGACTATCAATGGCATCTGCTACTGAGATTCTTTATGTGTCATAGAAGGACATAATCTTTACTCTATTTCTGTAAACTGGGAGCATACATTCTTAAACATTGTGGGGTAAAGAATGTTATAGAACCAGAAATTCCCAATTATTTGTAACCATGCACTATTCCTCAAATGTAATAAGATTATAAATAATAGACATTAAGACAGGAAAAAATGTACTATTTATTTTTGTAATGTTTAAGAAATTATTATTATTTTTTACTTGCATATGAGTGATCTGTCTTACCCAGAAAAGGAAATCAGAATCTCTTACAGGTGTTTGTGAGCTACCATGTGGCTGCTGGGAATTGAAAGAGCAGTGCTCTTAATCCCTCAGCTATCTCTCCAGTCCCCAGAATTTATTCTTTTAATATTTAATCAAACAACTTTATGTTTAGAATAATCTAGTTGGACTACCATTATTTATTACAGATATACTTAGAATAAGACACATACATGTGAAAGCCATCTATATGTTCTTCTGGATACCATTAGCTCTTCTAACTATTTTGTATATAGTAAAAATGAGATTTGAGTCATGTCTCTCCTTCTGTAGTAGCTCTCAATTGCCAATAGCTTCTTTGCTAATTATGGGAACTTGGGAGCCCCCTTTTTTATCCTTGCTGGAATTTTAAGTGGTTTGATTTTGTATACATCTCATGTAGGTAATCAAGCTGCTGTGAGTTCATGTGTCCAGCATTTCCCAGTATGCTGTCTATTACATTCATTCTACTTCTTCACACATGATGTTCCCTGAATTTTAGGGGTTGGGGGAGGTAGATATAAATGCTCCTTCTGGGTTTGAACATTAACATTCAATTGTTCTCAGTGTTGTGTCCAGTTATTCATTTTTTCATTAACCACTGCCTATTGCAAAAAGAAGTTTCTATGACAAGCCTGAGAATAGTAGAAGTCTTTAGACTTCAACATAAATACTTAGAAGGTTGTTTGATCATATTAGCAAACAACTTAGTGCCTAAGTGCTCCCTAACCATCAAATATTATCTAGATTTAAGGTAGCATGAATGAGATCTTTCTTTAATGTAGGGCTCATATCCAATGAGAAGGCAACTAGTTACCCTCATAACAGATATGGTCCTACTACATAGTGTGATCAAAGTATCCATGATTAAAATATACCCAGATAAAAATTAATAGTTGTCTTAAGGGTAAACAGAAATAAGATATAAATTCAAGTATTTAAAGAAATAATTATGGGACATTGTATAAAATATTGGTAGAAAAAAGTGCAGAATTCATTTTTCTATTATGGTGATTAAATACTCTGATAAAAAGTAAGTACAGAAAAAAGGCTTTATTTAAGCTTACAGTTCCAAAGGGATAAGTCCATAATGACTGAGGAGGTGTGGTAAAAGAAGAGGAAGCTGGCTGATCACATTTCATTCCTAGACAGAAAGAAGCAGACAGAGAACAGGAGGTAGATTGAGGCTATAAAACTTCCAAGTCTTCTTTGAAAAGTCCTCAATGAAAAGTCTATACTTTCTAAAATTTCCATGAACTCCTCATAAAACACCACAAGTTGGGGACCAAGTGTGCAAATGTATGAGCTCATGGGGATATTTCCCATCAAAACCACCACAAAACTTTACACAATAGGTTGTGTTTCTTTTCCTTTTCCTTTTGAAATCAGTACAATATTAGGCACATCCCACTTTTCTCTATGTTGTTTTTTAATTTCTGCTTTTTATTCAATCTGGATATTTAAAGAACTGAGTAATTGGAAATGTTTGAACCCAAGGGATGGCACTCCTCCAGGGAATACTGGAGATTTACAATAAAGGCGCTTAACATAAATGGCTGGCTTTGCAACTGCTAGGTGAGTGCATCCTACTACTCTAGGGAGTATAGGAGGAAAAGCAGAGATGAGATGGAAGGAAGGAACAAAAGTAGAGGTCTTCCCAGATAATTGATCCCTCTGTTCTACACTTTCTAGTCAGGTCATGGGGCAAGAGAGTCCCAAAGGAGACTAACAATACTATTACTTCTTCGTGGCTAGCTAGCTGCTGCGCTGTCTCTCAGGGCATGAGTCTTGCTGGGTCACAGATTCCAGGCTCCATCATCTGGGTCTTATGCTGAGAAGACCCCTCCACTCTGACTTCATAGTCAGGCTGTTCTGTTTCATCTCTTCCAATAACAGAAGGTGGATGTGGGCATGGGGTTTCCATGAAGGGGTAAGAGCCTGTGCTTACTTGCATTGGCTTGAGTTTGCATTTTCTTGGCAGTTTATGTAAGGATGACCATGCCCCTTACAAACATTCATGTTCTTAGCACACATTATAGTTTGGATCATAACTTCTGACAGCATAAACTACTCTGTGTTGAAACAGTTAACGACACTGTTAACTATAAATTGCTTTCCCATATACTGAATGTTTTATTTGGTCTTTCGTTTTCTTATGTATCCACTAGCTAGAGTTCAGTTTTCAGTTGTTCTGACTTTGAAGAAAAGAAAGAAGTTGTATGAATCACTCATATCAACAGGACACTTAAATAGATCCTAGTTTCTGTGTGGTCATAGTTCAGGGTGAAGGCCTATTATTCAGAATATTAGAACTTTGTATTTTTTTAAAAGATGTGTAGGAATGAATTGCAAAGATATTTTATGCACATTAGAATATTATACCTGATACGAAACTTGTTACTAGTATCCTTCACAGGGAATAAAATTAAGTTCAGAGATATTTGACAAATTCATCTGGATTCAGAGTGAGGAGCTGATGTGACATTTGAACTCAGATGTTCAGAACTGTGAATATTACTCTACACCAGTGGTTTGCAATCTGTGGGTTGTGACCTCTTTGGAGGTTGAACGACCCTTTCACAGGGGTTGCCCATGAGATATCCTGCATATCACATATTTACATTATGATTCATAACTGTAGCAAAATTACAGGAATGACAACAAAAATAATTTTTGGTTGGAGGTCACCACAACATGAGGAACTGTAATAAAGGGTTGCAGCAATAGGAAGGTTGATAACCACTTTTCTATACTGTCACTGCTCAAAATTCTGAATTCAAGTTCACTTCTTTAAGTTTTAGGGAACAGTTAAAAACAAGTGGGTGTTTAATTCAGTATCAAATATTAACTGATGACAGAATTAGAAGAAATCGCATCTTGGAAGTATTTACAATAAATGGGTTTCCAGCGGGTTCTGTAAAGGCTTTGATTTCTTTGAGAATTTCAGCTAAGTGGGTCCATCCTTTCATTTTCTAGGAGTAAGTGAACTTGAAAATGAAATTGCACTTGGTAACTGAATTCCTCCTAATGGGAATCCCACATACAGTTGGGCTGGAAAGGATGTTCTTTGTCCTCTTTTTGGCCTTCTACATGTTCATTCTTCCAGGAAACCTACTCATTCTGCTGGCCATCCTGACTTCCACCAACCTTCACACACCCATGTATTTCTTCTTGGGAAAACTGTCAGTGCTTGATCTCTTTTTCCCTTCTGTGAGTTCCCCGAAAATGATGCTCTACCTCACTGGACACAGTCACATGATCTCTTACCAGGGCTGTGCCTCCAGCTCTTCTTTTACCATTTCCTGGGCTGTGCTGAGTGCTTCCTGTATACAGTGATGGCCTATGACCACTTTGCAGCCATTTGTCACCCTTTGAGGTACACAGTCATAATGAGTTCATGGGTATGTGCCTCCATGACTGTGGCTACCTGGATAGTGAGCTGTCTGCATGCATCTGTCCTCACATTTCTCATCTTCAAGTTACCCCACTGTGGACCCAATGAAGTGGATAACTTTTTCTGCGACATCCCAGTGGTATTGCCCCTGGCTTGTGCAGATACCTCTCTGGCACAAGCTGTAAGTTTCATCGATGTAGGTCTTGTTGCACTGGTGTGCTTCCTTCCTTCTTATCTTCATTTCCTGCACTTGCACCGTTATCTCCATATTGAAAATCCATTCTTCTGAAGGCAGGCGCAGAGCCTTCTCTGCCTGCAGTGCCCACTTGACATCCATCCTGCTCTTCTATGGCCCAGAAGTCTTCATTTACCTCAGACCTGCCTCCAGTCCTTGGCAGGATTCAGTGGTTCCAGTGTTGAATAATACTGTTACTCCTCCCCTTAATCCTTTGGTATATTCCTTGAGAAACAAGGAGGTGAAGGTGGCTTTGAGAAAGGCATTGACACAAAGGATGCGCACTCTTGGGGAGTAAGCTTTATGTCAAAATCTCTTCTTCACAGATGTATCTCTATTACCAGATAGAAGTTGCTCATATTTTCATTCAATTTTAAAAGCATTTGTGGCATACTTGATACTTGTTTGATTTAGGTATTTGTTTAATTGAAGCACGTATTTGTACATTTTTTATTTTTTAAGATTATAATATAACTAAAACAATTTTTCCTTCCCTTTCTTTCCCCCAAAACCTCATATATACCCCTTCCACTCTTGTTCAGATTCATGGCCTCTGTTTTCACTAATTTTATTGTACACATATATGTCTCTCTCTCTCTATCTCTCTCTCTATCTCTATATGCTTATGTTCCTAAATATAACCTGTTTGAATTTATATAATGTTAGTTGTATGTTTGTTTTCAGACTGACTTTTGTCAAATGAACAACTAATTGGCACATACTTTACTGAGGAAGATGGTCACTCGAGGTATCCTTTCCATTCTTAACATCTCTTTTACTTTATTTTGTATTTATTTCTCATTTTTAAGGATTTATTAATATTTATCATATATATATATGGGATACATACATATATTTTAACAGGTTTGTTATTAGTATGAGGTTAATTCTAATAGAATAAATTTAGATACCTTCAATTTGATTTACAGTTATGTTTGTAGTGAATTCTCTTTTCATTTACTTCCATGGTTCTGATGTGATTGGATTACTTGGTATGTTGTCCAGAATTCTGCTCATAGTTATTCAGAGGGGCAGTCTATGTTGCGCTTATGTCACTACAGCAGAATTGCAGTATGTCTAGAATATGTATTGCTAAAACTTACTTTTTAAAAGGGAAAAGGAGTTAGGAAAGATACAAGAGAAATAATACTTAATTGACATTAAAGTACAAACAATCCAAAATTTTAGAAAAAGTTATTCCTGGATAAAATACACTGTGTGCAGTAGAATATAATATCCCCAAATAGAATGAAGTCGTGTAGAACTGAAATATATAGACATCATCTAAAATAACTGAGAAGACATGGTATCTTTTTTTTTTTTTTTTTTTTGGTTTTTCAAGACAGGGTTTCTTTGTGCAGCCTTGGCTGTCCTGGAACTCACTCTGTAGACCAGGCTGGCCTCGAACTCAGAAATTCACCTGCCTCTGTCTCCCGAGTGCTGGGATTAAAGGCATGCGCCACCACTGCCTGGCTGACATGGTATCTTTTAATGAAGGAGACTACCAATTGAGAATGGTATTTTATAAAGAAGAGTAAACAGAATCTATAACTACACCACACACAAGAATATACTTTTGCATTAAATCTAAAAAAGTGGCCAAACAAGGTATCAAACAAGAAATGACAAAAAAATCAAGAGGGGCTGTGTAATCTATAATTGGCTGTGAAATAGCTTTGATAGAGCTGCACTATATTCTGGGACATTAAAATGAAACCTTATAGCCAGATGTGGTAGCATGTACCTTTAGTCCTAGCACTTGAGAGGCAGAGACAGGAAGATCTATGTATGTTTTAGGCAAGCCTGGTCTACAAAGAGAGTTCTGGTACAGCCAGTGCTACACTGAGAAACCCTGTTTTAAACAAACAAACAAATAGGAAACCTTATGTATTTAATTATTAAAATAAAAACAATAAAATCTGCAACATAAGTACTTAGTGTAACTGATTCTGATCACCAGTGGTCCCTTGTGTTATTCTTCCCTTTCTGCTTGCTGATGTTATCTGTGAAGAGTATTTAAATGCTGTACCATATATTCTGTACAGAATTTATATTGGATTCAGTAGAAAAAAAGATCTCAGGTATTTAATTATGCAATAACAAATAAAAAATAATAAGAGTATGAGTACAAATGACCTTATACATAATTTGTTGAGAACATAAATTGATAAAAGTGACATAGAGTAATTCAGCAGTATCTGATAAAATCATCTACAGTTACTTTAAAATTATTTTACATTTATTTAGTGTGTGTATGTATGGTGTGTGTGTGTGTATTGTGTGTGTGTGTGTGTGTGTGTGTATGGTGTGTGTGTGTGTGTATGGTGTGTGTGTGTGTGTGTGTGTATGTGTGTGTGTGTGTGCCTGAATATGTTTGGAGGTCAGAGGATACCTTGAGTGAGCTGGTCCTCTGTTCCCACTATATGGATTCTGGGTATTAACCATAGTCTTAGAGACAGATGCTCTTTCCAGCTCCATTGGTTACTTTTTGATGTAGAAATTCATTTATTAGTCTTATCCAGGAATTGTTGTTCAAACAATATGATAATTCATGAACACAACTTCCTTATGTGGCTTTTATGTTGATGACATTAGAAATGCGTACGTTTAATGTATAAATGCTTAGATATAAGGCAAGAAAGGGTCATGGAGAGCAGAAGATGCCTGGAAAAATGCGGCAGTGTTTGAATTTCTCAAGAGAGGAAACATTCTTGAAGGTGCAGCTTTACTTGTATTCAGTGGAGACCCAGTCTATGGGAGATCCCACGAGATACCAGAGACAGTGGCAAGTATGCAGATGAGTCAGCAGGATCCTGTGAGATAAGCTGTGTGCACCTGTGTTTTTTGGAGCCCAGAAGATCGTGTGTAAAACCAATACCTAGACTTTGGGTTACAAGATTTGATTTACATTGCTGGGTTTTGATTTTGTTGGCATTGATTGTAAAGGTGCACTGATTCTTCTCATTAAGAATAAGATGATATCTGAGTTGTCTTTGATTTTATAGGAACCCAAGAATATGAATACACGCACACATGAACATTTACACACACACATTTAACTTTTTATTGATTCTTTGTGATTTTCACATCTTGCACCCTAGTCTCACTCATCTTCCCCTCATATTGGCCTTTCACCCTTGCAGTCTCCCCTGTCCCCTCAGTAAGACACACAGCAAATAAACAAACAAACAAAGAGCAGCAGCAGCAGCAACAACAAAAACAAAGCACAGAAAACATCATGGAAATTGTAGTATGTCATAGTGTATCCTACATTGTACCCCTCTGTCCACACACCTTTACTTGCAAATGCTCATTGTAAAGAACCATTGGTCTGGTTCAAGATTCTGGCTTTGGTGACACCATCAGTATAGGATCCTCATTGGGACTCCTCCCAGTTATCTTGTTGTTGCCTTGTGTCATGAAGATCCTGCAGCTTTGGAACAGCAGGACTGGCCCATTCTCATGACCCAATCATTTGCAGATAATACAGATTTTGGAGTTGGCAATTCCCAGCACTGGATCTAGCTGGGCTGGTCAGCCTGCCAGATCTCCCTTATCTGCACTATCTGGGCAAGCTCTCCAGCACTGCTCTGGCTAGGCCACATAATGCCACCATCGGCAGGAGGCCGGGACAGCTCTCCTGCTCTCATACTCTTGGGGCCTGCTCACCTATAGCCATGCCTCCAGAACCTGTTCCACTGAGCTGCCCAGTCAAGGTTCAGGGCTCACTCTCCCAAGTACTGCAGCCTGTGAGGGGCTGGGGCAGCTTTCTTGTTCTCACATCCTCAGTACTAGCTCACCTGTGCTTCTGCTAGCAGGGTCAGCTCCACTGTATTGCCTAGGCCAGGAGCAGGATCCACTCTCCCTAGTGCTACAGTCAGTGAGGTGGCATGGATAGCTCTCTTGCTCTTATGACTCCAGGGACCACTCTCCCAGCTGTTACAGAAGGTGAGGTGGTGATGGGAGGGCATCACTCCCACACCTATGCCACATCACTCTAGACAAGTGGTGGGGGCCAGCTCTTACATGCTCTCACCATTGCTATCGGGTCTGGCTTACCTGCATTGTCTCTACCAGGGCCAGCTCTACGGTGCTACTCAGAAGAGATGCAAGGCCCAACTTCCCAAGCAGGCAAGGAAAGGGCCAGCTCATTTACTCTCATGACCTCAGAGCCAGTTCTTTTGACTGCCACAGGTAGTTAGGGGCAATAGGTGGAGGGCATTGCCCCCACTCCGACTCTACTTCACAGTAGATGAGTGGCAGAGCCAGTTTTCCAGTGCTCTTACCCTTAGGACTGGCTCACCTGTGCACCCTGTACCTGGGCCAGTCCTAATGTGCTGCCCAGGTGAAGTGTAGGGCCTGCTCTCAGCCACGGAATTGAACATGGCCCTCAGTGCCAGCTTGGGTTGGTACCTCACCATGACCTCAGGTGGTGGGACTTGCCACTCATAAAAGGCTACTCCTCTCACCCTTGAGTCTCCAGTTCCATCTCTCTTAATAATGCTCAAGCTGCTCCACTTCTCTTTCTCACCCATCTTTACACCACATACTTGCACATTCCACGGCAACTGGTCACACTGCTGGCAGGCCCCTAGATGACATCCTCCATTCAGGCTGCATGGCATGGTATGGTGACACGCGGGTATCTATGGCCTGCCTTTGCCAGGTGCTGGAGGGCAGGTCTGTGGATGGCATGGCTATCCACAGGCCTCTGTCTCTTTTCCTTCTCCTCTGCTTCACTGCCTGGATTTGACTTGATTTGGTACTTATGAGTCCTAGTCATAAGACAGCTTTGGCCATCAAGCCAGGTATCAAGTGAGAATGTGCAAAGAACTACCATCTGCTCTGTCCCTGACTGATATAAGAACACCACCACCAACAAGACTGTATATTTTAACAGGACTTTAGACATTTAATGGGTTTTGAAAATTTTAAAAAGACTGTGGGTCAGGAGAAGTAGAAAGGGAATAAAGTTGGTCTTAGAGGAATGGCTGAGGAAGTGGTGGAGGAGGAACTAAGGTCCATATCATCCATGCTTATTGCTGCTCTATCTATAATAACCAGAAACTGGAGACAACCTAGATGTCCATCATCTTAGAAGTGGATAATGGAAACATGGTACATTTACACAGTGAAATATTACTTTGATTGGTAAAGGGAGAAGATATTTTTAATTAAATGTCTTTGTAGGATGACAGAACATATTTATGGTATTTAATAAGAGGTTATTGATTCCAATCTCATTTCAGGGAAAAGGCTCTATGTGAAACATGGAAGTTATTTAGGGAATACATATTCTTTACTATCCTGATTACATTTGCTTTCTGTAGTTATATTAATGATAACTAGCATTTTTTTTTCTGGAAAAAAAAATGACCTCAATAATATGTGCTGCTGTATAAATGCTGTTCCCTAAAGGGAAGTTTTTGGTGAAGATCTGTCCACGGGTGTTGTTAACTGGATGTGTCTTCACAAAGGAAGACTCCTCAATTCCCTGTGTCATTGGAAATTGCCACTCTAACATTCTAGTTCCAAGGTCTAAAACATTGAAATGGTTTTCCATTATGATCCATCTCTTTCAATCACAGACATGAGTAGCTCTATCCTCTTCAGGATATATCCAGCATTCTGGATCCTCTCAGTGCCTCTGAATTCTGTCTCTTCTTCTATTCACTCTCATATATTCAGTCTTTATGTACATATACTTGTCATTTAAAATATGGCTGTAGGCCAGTGAGATGGCTTTGAGAGTTAGGAAGCTTGTCACCATGTCCGATGCCATGATCTCCAGGACCGACGTGGGAAAAGGAGAAAGCAAACTCTCTTACTTTGTCCTTTGGTACTCTGCAATGCTCCTTCCACAAATCAATAAATGTATTTTTAAAATTCATAAAATAGACCTAGCATTTTTACATATCTCTAAGTTTTTGTCTTATTTTTTCCTTGGTAGTATTTGGTGAGTACACACACACACACACACACACACACATACACACGCACACACACACACACACACACACACTCACACATTTAATCACATGCATTTATATACCAGTAAGTAAGAAAGTAAGCTAGTGAAACTAGGGAAAAGGGGAAGTACTACATTGTGAGTAGGGACACGTAAATAGAGAAGTGAGGTTCACCAAAAATAAATTTCACGGACATTTTATTTGAGATCACTCTTCAACTTGGAATAGTTATTGTTGCATTCAAGGCAATTTAAAAGACATAATGAATGTTTAAATTTGTAGCTTCAAGATGATTTTTTTCCACACAGACTAAAAGAATAGCCCACCATTCACAGCCTTTTTAATGGCTTCTTTGACATCTTTGTTCCTAAGGCTATATATAAGGGGATTAAGCATGGGAATCACTGTGGTATAAAAGACAGAAGCCACTTTCTCCTGGGTTGTGTCACCTGCAGATGGTTTAAAATACATGAAGATAATGGAGCCATAGAAGACTCCAACAGCTGCAAGATGGGAACTGCACGTGCTGAAGGCTTTAGATCTGCCCTCAGCTGAGCGTATTCGCAGGATGCTGGCAAGTATGAAGGCATAAGAGATGAAGATGGCAAACACACTTGCAAAAACATTAAATCCAACAATTATCATCACCCAAAACTCCTTGGTATAATCTCTAGAGCAAGCTATATTCAGAAGAGGGAGGATGTCACAGAAGTAATGGTGAATGACATTAGTTCCACAGAAGGAACGACTGGATATATAGCTCGTATGAACTGTGGCCCCGAAGGCACCCATAGAATACACAGCAGTGAACAGTAGCATACATACTCTGTTGGACATGGTGACGTGGTAGAGCAAAGGGTTGCAAATGGCAACATAACGATCATATGCCATGGCTGTTAGCATATAGGAGTCATCAATTCCAAAGAAAGAGAACAGAAACAGCTGGGCCATGCATTCAGGAAAGGATGTAAAATTCTTGTCTGATACAAAGTTCACCAGCATCTTGGGGATTATAACAGAGGAGTAGCAGAGATCTATGAAGGACAAGTTACTGAGGAAATAATACATGGGTGTGTGAAGCTGAGAGCTAATTTTGATTAAAAAGACTAAGCCCAAGTTTCCTGCTATGGAGACCACATAGATCAAAAGAAACAGAGAGAAGAGTGGGATCTGGATCCCCGGCTGGTCTGTTAACCCCTCAAGGACAAATAAGGATGCTGGAGAGTGATTTCCTGGGCTCATTCTTCTCCCAGATGTGATGAATTGAGGGGTTCCATGGAGAAAGGAAAACATTATCAATTGGTAGTATTAAGCAGTTTGCAATTTGACAAAAGACTTATTTTTCAATAGAACCAAAATTCAACATACTAATAGTACTAAACAGCCTCTATTATCAAGATTACATTACATTTGGCTTCATTTTTATGCCATTCCTTGAGAAGTGAAACTCATTGGGTTTCTGTTTTATTATCTTGTGACATTTACATGTGAGACTCATGTTGTCTCTACAAATGAAGTTCTAGAATCTCTAGCTTTCCCTATAGACAAAGAATAACTATTATTCAAGCACCTTGCAGGAGCACCTGCTCAGAGATGTTCTTCCATTTGGTAGGTTCTGTATGCATCAGCTATTGTCTCTGATGATTTGGAATTTGAACTTCCCGTACTAATGACCCTTGAGTTTCCCTTCTACTTTGCCCACTCAGTCCCTGACTCTAATCACAAGGGCTTTGCTTCTTTCTATGCTCTCCATCTCCCTTTTGCATTTCTGGTCTTGAATTTGATTTCTCTTGCTGTTACCTATGAGTCATAGAGCTGTGTGAAGAATTAAGCCCTTTTGAAGATGGTGGTTAAAAGGTGCTGTGAGAGGAGCCCTGTTGTCATGCACTGAAGGAAAGTGGGAAAGGGGAAAGAAAACACCAAGGCCATAGGTGCTCCTGGAGGATGCAGAGCACTGAAGGTTAGGAATGTTAAGGTCAGGTCTTATGTATTTGCCTATTTTATTTAACAGCAACAAAAATATTCCTACCCCACAGCAGTTTTCTTCTAAGTCTGAACACAAAATGAATGGTAACTTTTGTGTTATCCTCATTATTTCTACTTCTCGACAAGTTCCTCTAATTTTGCTTTTCTTGTGATCTAGGGCAGCATTATGCCAGTCTGTTGGACACTTTACAAAATACTAAAAGCCTTTTGTCAGGAAACAACCATGGGAGTATCTTGACAAAGTTTGCTTTAGACAGCATATAAAATTCAAATGTTTTCCAAAATCATTGCTGGAACATTTGAGGAACTTCATGAGACCACTATAGGTGGTACAGAGAGAGCACAGGAGAGAATGGAAGTACTGAGGCTGGGCACCAGAAGCTGGCTTTGCTAAAACAAAATCAAGCAAATACATGTCCTAAATCTTATTGTAGTTGTGCTGAGCTGTGGTGGAGGAGTTTGCAGTGGTGGTGCATTTCACTTTCTGTCAAACTTTCACAAGGATCTCTTAGGGCTCTGCTTATTCTATCAAGAATAGTCATTATGGCATCACAGAGAAGTATGTCCTGGGACTCACATAGAGGTATTGTTGTGTAGATAGATGTGGCTTGGGAACACTACTAATGTAGTGATGGTAAACTAGAAAAGAGTGAGACCCATTTGATAAGGATTATATCTATGGTTTGTGAGCACTTGAGAAGACCAACAGGAGGGCAGGGTTAGGAGGTAAATTTTCTGCTTTGCAGATACCCTGTTTGATGCCAATTACAGAATTGAATGGACATGTTGAGTAGGAAACTGTACATGAGTTTAGAACTCAGGAGTGATATGTGCCTGGAATGTTATCTTTTGAGTCATCAGAACAAATTCAGTGCTAAGAGACTGGATGAAGGCATTACAACAGTGTCAGGTAGACACTAAACTATGAATAACATTTTGGTAGTGGTTTCCACTGTCATTACCAGGGATTCTGCTGGACATTAAGGCTGCTTCAAGCCTCTTATCTCTTTTCTTCTATTTGTGTTACATATTTAGCCTCTTCAATTGCTCCCCATTGCTGTATGTCTAGAGTAACAGTCTGGGCATTTGTTGTAAAGAACTGGCAGCTTCTAGACAGAGTGTGTGGCATAGTTGAAGAGGGTACCCTGTATTGATGTGCTCTTTTTCTGCTCTTCTGTCAATGTACTGACTTCCACAACACTCTGACTATTCTTATAATATTCAAGTAATGTATAAAACAGTCTTATATTTTCTTTCTGTTCTTTGTCTTTGCTTTAATTGACATTATTATTTATCATTTTTATGTTTTCTTTATCAATTTAAACAGTAAGCATGAATGAATACTATATCCAAAATTTAAAACTTCTGTATTTAAAATATACTTTCTTGTAGACTGTTCCACTGACACACACGGTTTAGACTTTTTCTTCCTGACAAGGTATTAGATACAAAGTTCATTTGCATTCTTCAATATATTTGGAGCATTGACAATGGTAAATCTTCAGAATACAGGTGTTGAAGGAGAGAAGAGGTTGGAGTAATGTTCAAGGCTCAGAATGCTTTAATAGTTTTACTTAAATCATCCATGATTTGATATGAGAATTACAATCAAGGGAGAAAGGTACAGATAGGAAAACTGTGCGGACTAAAAGATCTTAGACAATATCAGGAATGACTTGTTGTCTTGAAAGACTGTTTTTAAGAAATCTGAAGTCTTAACTGCAAGTAGAGAAAGGTCACCTTTCTGACCTTTAATAACAGTTTGCTAAGTGTGCTAAGAGTAATATTTGTGTGAAAGATTGACTAATTTCTTCTCTGGAAATATAGAATATGTAGGTTAATGTCTGTTTCTGTTTAGTTAAAGGGATTCATGACCTGACCAAGCACTGCAGTATGTGTGTTAATGTATGCAAGAGTGCTCTGTAAACTTCACTGCTGATAATAAATATTAACACAAATGAGGTTGTAATGGGGAAGAAAGCAATAGGTTTGAGATTAGGACAGATACAGAGCCCATGGGAGCAGTGTTCTCTATGTACTACTTTCTTCTCTCTACCATGAAGCTATGGTACCTCCTCTCCACTGGACATAAACAATATTTTCATCAGCATAGATATTAAGAATGTCTAACCATATTTCAAAGCTAAATTTTAACTACAATATGTTATCAAAGCTATGACTCACCTGAATATTATCAGCAGGGAGAGTGTAGCTGGTCATATATGATTTTAATTTTAGTTTTATGACATGTATGCATATAAATACACACAATTACTAAATAACTTGTTCATCAAATACTGAGTCCAATGTCTTCCAGCTCTTGAAAAATAGAGTGGAGTATATTTGGCATAAAATTTCATGGATTTGTCTTAAGAATAAGAGGACTCAACTAAGTGGAGTGAGAAGAGAGATCCTATGGCCTACTAATCTTCTCTTACTCTGAGAAAATTCTATCCAGATCTATTTGGACCAGAGAAGATAACTGTGAACCACGGTTCTCTTTACAGGCTTGTCATGCCAGGAGTTGGACTCTAAAGGGAAAATAATTACCAGCTAGCAATATAGAGACAGCCATACTCTTAATCCCTCAGGAGTCTAAAACAGAGAAACTCCCTCCCCCATGAGTGTTGGGGATACTAATAATGAGTTAATAATAAATACAAAGTGTTGGTCAATATTTAATGATGTACATTCATTGTAAATAGTACTGAGTAAAGTGTAACCAATTTCTTTCAAGTATGTCATATATTTTGAACACATTCACTGCCTCTAATATAAATATAAAACTTTTCAAACCTTTTGGATAATCAAGTTGCTTTATCATAACCAATATTAAGCGTCTGTCCTTAGTTTTTTACGTTTTCTTCATTTCAACTCCACTTTGTTACTTCCAGATTTGGGGAGTATCTCATTTTATTTTCAGTCAGTTTGGTACTTTGGGATATTATATGTTGTAAGAAAGAAAATGTGGCCTACTTCCTTTCTATGATTAGATGATACATCCTGGGGTTTAAATCATTTTCTCAAATGTATGCTTATGGAAAGAATACATGTACATGTGGCTTTCAGTTCAGACCTAAATGTGAACTTCTGAGCTGTTCTTTGCCAATCTTCTAAAGCATTTTAAGTTTCATGTTTATTTCTTCATCAAAATTTAAATAGTTTTGTGACTATGTAACTGTTAAACCACAAAGGACATTTGGAGTACCTATTAGATAACTGTGACTTACATTATTACCCATGAAGTAATTTTCCATATAACAAAACAAACATGTCTCCTCGTCAATGATATTTATCAAGTGTTTTGCAATCCTTTCCATCAACTGTCTTTTACTGTATTCCTAAGCAATATGGAGTCCATTTTTGTCTTGGCAAATTTGAATTTTCAAGAATTATATGGTAATCTAGTATATAACCTTTTCTTGGCTTCTTTGTCCAACATAATTACATTGAGATTCACTCATGGTCCTGCATGTATAGTGTCATCAGATGGACTTGGCTAGAACCTTGACTGATATAAATTGGCACTACTATGTGGATCTATTTTTGTTTATCTTGATTATGATATGGCATTGTTTTTATATGTTTTGGATTACTTAATACAATTTATTAAGCTCATTTATATATGGCTTGTATGATGTGTATCTATCTGTGTATGTGGTTTAACAGATGTGTATATGAATGTCTATAGGTGAACATACATGTGTATGCCATGTCATGGTGGCTTATGATTGAAGTTCAATGTCTTCCTCCAACGTTGTACACTTTTTATACTGAGGCAGAGTCTTTGGCTGAACTTGGAGCTTGCTAGTGTAGCTAGCCAGCCTACTCTACGGATTCCTGTCTCCTTTCCCAGTAAGCTGCTCTTACAAGATGGCCACTAGGTTCACTTGGGTTTTATGAGTTTGTTATGAGCATCTCCAACCCTGGTCTTCATGCTGGTGAATCTTCTCATACAAAGACTTTCCATGATGAATCATTTGCCCAACTCTTTAGCTCTTTTCTCTTTTCTTGGACTTTTGCATTTTCAAAATAAATTCTGTTTCTTCTTTTACATATTGAATTCTCTAAAATGTATGTTAGAAGTTTGATTGAACTTATGAGCAAATTAGGCAGAAATTTTACCCTTGTAATTAATGACACAGAAACACAAAGTGCTGTACTTTTGTTTCTGAATGTCTTACATATGTTTTATTAGATTTATCAGTGCAATACTCAAGTGTTTGAATACATAATTTTCTTCTTCTTCCCCACATATACAGCCTCCCCGTGGTCCCCCCACAAACATACACTTATTCACAAATGAGACATGTCTGACATCTGCAGCAGTGTAGAGAAAACTAGAGAATATTTTTTATTGGTTATTTTATTTATTTACATTTCAAATATTATCTCCTTTCCCAGTTTCTCCTTCACAAACACCCTATCCCCTCCCCTCCCCCTGCTTCTATAAGAGTGTTCTCCCCCCCCCACTCCTACCTCACCACCCTAGCATTCTCCTACACTAAGGCATCACAGGACCAAGTGCCTCATACCAGATAAGGCCATCCTCTGCTACACATGCAGGTGGAGCCATGGGTCCCTCCATGTATACTCTTTGGTTGGTGGTTTAGTCCCTGGGAGCTCTGCAGGGTCTGGTTTGTTGATATTGTTGTTCTTCCTATGTATTTTCCAGACTGTGAGCATTCTGTCCTGTGTAAACCAGTCAAAGTAAGGAGAAATTCCAGATTTAGAAAGTTTTAAACTTCTAGTAACTAAGTTGTTAATGTAAGAAAATTGAGTATTCCTATAATGACACTATATACCAAACATAGTGATAAGTGTGAATGTATAGCTTTATTCTCAAACAATTTGGAATGCAGATAACAATTAAAATAGTATCATACCATAAATGGCTTTATATGTTCTTTTAATCATTAAAAGAAACAGCAATGCCAAATATCAATATAACTATTTAAAGAAAGAGAATTAAGGAACAGTTGAATTTTTACAATCATACCCAGAAACAGACAAGGATGTTGCAAAACAATCATTGCAGGTTGATGTATTTTATGGACTTAAAAGCAAAATCTTTAAACAGAATATCAGCAAATTCTCCAATACTCAAAAGGTACTGTGTGCCATTATGATGTAAGATGTATATTGGTGCTGAAAGTTCAATTTAATGGTTGTAAATATTCAAGGTATTGATATCAAAAGAGCAAAAAGGTAAAAATTACCTAATAGTGTTAACAGACCTAGTCCAAGTAGTAACCAAACTACCACCCACACTTTAACTAAATAAAGAATGGATAAAAATATCAGCTACTGGCATTACACTTAATAAGGAAACACTGAAGGTATTTTATGAGTACGCCAATGCAACCATATGCACTTTTCTAATCATATTCAATATGATATTAGGGATTTTCATAAGATGAAGAGTAAGGGAAAATAAGCATAAATATTATCACATTTTATAATTGCCATTGTTATTCACACGAAATACTGAAAGTCATCTCCCCCAAATCTACTTAATTTAATTCATGAATTTACCAATGGTTGAACTAAATTCCCTATATGCAACAAAACTGTATAGGAAATACAATTAAGCACAATACAATAGCATCTGTGAAGGCTGGTGTCACCTGCCAACTTCATAGAATCTAGAAATATCTGAGAAATGGGTCTTTGGGCATGCTTATAGGGGTTATCTTGGTTATACCATTTTATCTGTGGCCTGGCCGTCTCTCTGAGTTGGGGATTCCTGGCTGTTTACAATAGAGAAATTGAGCTGATAAAAGCATGCATTCCCCTGTTGCTCTTTTTCTGATGAGGAATACTCTGTGTTCTACTTCCTTAGGCTCCTGCCACCTTGACTTACCTACAATGATTGTCCCTTGAACTGTGAGGTAGTAGAATTCCTTTCTCCCTGAAATTGATTTGGTTAAATATGTTATCATAAAAAATGTGAAAAGAAACTAAGACATCATCAAAACCACAGAATACATAGAAATAAAATTTAACAAATATATAGATAAGATTTGTCACTGAAAATTCCAGAACATCCTTGGACAAAAATTAAAGGACATATGTAAATGTACATGTTCATAGTGTGAAGTAATTCAATCCTTGGAATGGATTGGATGGATTTCTGCTTTCAAAAGCTAAATTTCACAACAGAGGAATCTTGAATGGCTGAGAAGCACCTAAAGAAATGTTCAAAGTCCTTAGTGATCAGAGAAATGAAAATCAAAACGACCTGAGATTCCACCTTACACCAATCAGAATGGCTAAGATCAAAACCTCAGGTAATAGCACATGTTGGCAAGGATGTAGAGAAAGAGGAATACTCCTTCATTGCTGGTGGGATTACAAACTGCTATAACCATGCTTGAAATCAATCTGAAGGTTCCTCAGAAAATTGGAAATAGATCTACATGAAGACCCAGCAATACCACTTTTGGGCATATACCCAGAAGACCCTCCAACATGTAATAAGGACACATGTTCACTATGTTCATAGAGGCCTTATTTGTCATAGCCAGAAGCTGGGAACAACCCAGATGTACCACGGGAGAAGAACGGATACAGAAAATGAGGTTCATTTACACAATAGAATACTACTCAGCTATTAAGAATGAGAGCAGCCTGAGTTTTGCAGGTAAATGGGTGGAACTAGAAAATACCATCCTAAGTGAGGTAACTCAGACCCAAAAGGACATGCATGGTATGCACTCACTAAATAATAAGTGGATATTAGCCAAAAAAGTGCCAAATACCCAAGATACAACCCACAGAACTCAAAAAGGTCAACAAACTGAAATGCCCAAGTGAGGACACCTCAGTGCCACTTGGGAGGGAGAAGAAATCAACCACAAGAGGGAAGGAAGGGACTTGAGAGGAAAGGGTTGGGGCGGGGACGGGGGGAGAAGAGGGGAACATGATCTGGTATTGGGTGGGGGAAAAGTACTGAAATCCCTGAGGGCCAGCAGAAAGAAGGGAAACTTGCAACCTCAGGAGGTCGGAAGTTGGGGAGACCCTCCAGAATGTACCAGAGGCCTGGGAGGTGAGAGACTTTCAGGACTCAGAGAGAGGGACCTTAGATGAAATGCCTTACACTGGGGAGAGAGAACTTGTAGAGCCCATCTCCAGCAGAAAGATAGGGCATCAAGTAAGGGATGGGGTTGCCATCCCACAGTCAAAATTCTGACTCATAATTGTTACTGTCTGAAAAAACTGCAGGGATGGAAATGGAGAGGAGTCTGAGGAAAAGAAGGTCCACTGACCGGACCAAAGTGCGTATCAGCTTAATGGGAGGCCCCAAGACCTGACACAATATGGAACACTCCAAAAAGGGACCTATCATGACTGCCCTCTGAAAGATCCGACAAGCAGCTGAAAGTCAGATGCAGATATTTGCACTCAACCAATGGACAGAAGCTGCTGACCCCTGTGGTTGAATTAGGGAAAAGCTGGAAGAAGCTGATGAGGAGGGCAACCCTGTAGGAGGACCAGCAGTCTTAACTAACCTGGACCCCTGAGATCTCTCAGACACTGGACCACCAACCAGGCAGCATACATCAACTGATATGAGGCCCCTAACATATATACAGCAGAGGACTTCCGGGTTTGGGTTCAGTCAGAGAAGATGTACCTAAACCCTCAAGAGACTGGAGGCCCCAGGGAGTTTAGAGGTCTGGTTGGGGTGTGGGGACATCTTCGTGGAGACGGGGGCAGGGAGGAGGTAGGGGATGTGGAGCAGTCAGAGGGTCTTCCAGAAGGGGAATAAAATCTGGAGTTTAAAATAATAAAAAAAAAGAGCTAAACTTGACCCTACTCTCTTACAACACACACACACACACACACACACACACACACACACACGTTACTTGAAGTCAGTTACAGAAAAACTAGGAGGAAATATTCTAGTGTCTGGGAGGAAGGCAAACCTTTATTAAGCAGAATACAAGGAAAATGGTGAACATAACATATATTAAGATTTAACACTTCTAAGCATCACAATGACATCATCTTTAAAGCACGAAATGGCTGAAAAAAATAGAATGTGAACACACAAACATAGAACAAACATGTCTGACAAAGGACTCATGCCGTTTATTGCAAGTTATTAATACAATGCACTATAAAAAGACAACTAAATAGGAATAGAATACTTTTTAAAATTAAGAGTATACAGGGACTAACAATGCATTAATCTATTCTCAGCATGAGTAGTGATAAAGAAAAGGCTATTTTTAATCACAAGGAGATACCATCATGCATTCACTAAGAAAATGAAAAACTCAATAGAGACAGCTTACAGCAGTGACATCTCTTGAGAATTATGCATCAGAGTATAAAATGCTCTAGGCCCCATATGAATAAAAGTACAAACTTGTCTGCTATGATTGCATTAGTAATAGAAAACAGAAAAGAAAAAACCTACAACAGATTATAAATGCCACTGACCTTCTCGTCAGTCAAATGAACCATACCCATAAGAAAGGTTCTCTGATAATTTGACTTACAATATTTTGACTTTTTGATGGTTCAAAGGTAATGTTCATTTACTAGAAATTTTATTACAAATATTGAATTTTGCACCTTCCTCAGCTAATAACATTACAGAATTCTTTGTGTTGCTAGGCAGCAGCAGTTAGCTGGAGCTCCCAGTCAGCCACGTGATCACAAGTGCAAACAGCTGATACTTTACCAGTGCTATGCTCTCTGCTTCACTAGGACATAGAATCCAGTTACTTCCTTGTTAGGTTTAATGTTTTAATATAAAGTCATCTTGGTGTTACATGATTTCCCCTCAAGTACAAATTAACTCAAAATTTCAGAGCATGTTTAAGATATGCTAGGCTAGCTATTGCATTCTGCAATACAGGGTAGTAGATGCATTTTCAACACATGGCATTTTCCACTTTGAATACCTTATTAAGGTTTGGGTTTATCAAAAGAACCATCTGCACATTCAATTAAATGCAACTTATTTCAAGAATGAATGTTTATTAAAATATTTATAATGTTTATCTCTGGGGATAAAATATATATAGCTAGAGAAAAAAGCATAGAAAGACTTCCTAGGATGTATATCTGGAATTGACTGACATTGTTCCTTAAAAACCATATAGAGAATATATTAGTTTGAATAGATCACAACGTCTCTGTTGCAGTCAACTGTCAATAATTAGAAACAATAGCTTAAAATGATATTGTAATGAAGGCGTATGGCTGTGTTGGGTAAAAGTCTTTTTATGAACACTGAAATTTGAATTTAATGTTTATTTTATTTTTCTCAATAAAAATAGTTTAAATCTAAAAAAGAAATTTTTGCTCATGAATAGTACCAAACTCTCCTTGAGTTAGACTTGGTCCGTGGAGCAAGCTTGCACCTCTGCTCTGTGATGGATGGGCTTGTTAGGGTCTTAGGTAAATATAGTTACCCTAATTCACTGTACTGTACCATTAATCCTTTCCCTACTGCTGTTTATAATGATTATAATGATCACTACATAAAAATTAAATGGCAAAGACCATAAGGACCTCAAATAAGATTGATTTTTAAAGAAGATGAGTAAGAATCTATGCAACAAAATCCATCATGCATAAAAAACAAGCTATTAGCTGGGAAACAATTGAACCTTAAATACATTTGAAGAATCAGTAGTTAGAATTATAAAGATTCCCACAAATGAGTAAAGGAAGAGAAAATAATGTAGTAGGTAACAAGGCAAATGATGGGAACATCCAACTCATACAGGTAATAGGAATTCTAGCTGCCAATAAGCAACCAGAGCAATTTACCTACCTCAGTATAGTGTGATGCTCAGGACACTACAGCCAGGCTACAGGGCTCTGCTGGAGGAAATTTGACCTCCTATTATTATTATTGTTGTTGTTGTTGTTGTTACAGCTTAAGGAGTGTTAGTAAATTGGGAGACAGGGAAGTTTGCTTCCAGACCTAGTGACAAATATTAGTCTTCCCTAAACGTAGGCAGTCTTTCAACATAGCTGGAAAGGAAACTATACAGAAGTTCTCAAATGGTGGGCTCAGCACAGCTCCATATTAGTTTAGGAAAGCTTTCTGGAAGGTTCTAGGAGGAATTGTGGAAGGAGAAAAACCTGATAAAAATATACTGTATGAAAAATTAATTAAAAATAAACATGCATACCCAAAAGGAAACACAGAGCCTATACAGGTCTAAGCCACATGTGGAGTGGAACTAGACATGAACGCCCATCCCTAACTCAGAATCTGTGTTTAGTCAACAGATGCTTTCAAAGGAAAAATTAGTTCTCTCCAATGGAGTCTTGCAGACAACTGGAGACAGCCTGCACCTATAGTTCACCATTCCCATGGTGGTAAAATGGGAGGATGAGAGAGTACAATTGTCTGGAGTCCATGTACAGTTAACCTGGAGAATGCAGCCCAGGAGTAAAGCATTAAGAGAGATGCTTCCACCATATAGTAGGAAAGAACTGATTCCTGAAAGCCATGGTATGCTCACATGCACACACACACACACACATATGCACGTACACACACATGCAAGCACATATGCACATCAATACACAAACAAACAAACAACAATTTTTTTTTATTTGTTGGCTGATAGGCAAGGTAGGTCAGAGCTGTAATTACAGTATTCAGAGGCCAAAGACCTATTGTCTTGGGTTTAAACCACTGTGGCCTACACAGTGAGATCCTGTCTTAAAGAAAAGAACAACTGCAGAAAGAAAGAAAAAAGTAATGGTGAAAGCGCAGTGATTTTATACAGAAACTTGGCATGCATACTAGGAAGCAGAATAAAGTGAGAGTTTCCAAAGCTACAGGAAAACTCACCTGTGTTCTCTCCTCTGCAAGCCCAGCTTCCTGTAGAGTTACTTTAAGGAAAAGCCAGGGACAGAAGTACCTAGGACCTGGGTTTGAAAGACTTGCATTGGAAGCCACTTCACGATAGGCAGTGCAGCCTTTGCTTTGCCCAGCTCTATCAGAGTAATCTTGGGGTGATACTATACCATAGCTAGGTTAGTCCTTCTTAGAAGAGGTCTGGGAGACTATTACAAAGGCTATGAGCGTGAATTCAAGACCCTGTTACTGACAGGCTAGGCTCTGATCCCACCCTACAGCTTTAGAATTCTCATTTTGTCTGCATGCAGACAGGAGCTTGTTCTATTTGGAACAGACATGACAGCAGCTCAGCTTATTAAACCGATTCACAGGAGCAGAATGCCATTTTTTTAAATGACAACATTGTTAGGACCCTAGAAGGTGATATCCATCAGTTGACTCAGCCGAGCTCTATGGGAGACAGGTCTATAACCAGAAGGCCAATGCACTGATTAAATAAACCATTTTGCTACAAGAGCTTGTATAATTCTGTCAGCATGATTCATCATTGTCTGGTAGAGATGTTGTGAGGCTTAATAAGTATAAATGGTTAGGTTAGAAAATGAAATAAAATAAAAATTAATCAATTTTCTAATAATCAATAAAAAGAGAATGTTTTATGTGACATAAAAGTGATAGAAAAAGGAGATTACAGCCACTTTGATGTTACTTTTTTTTTTTTTCTGAGACAGAGTTTCTCTGTGTAGCCCTGGCTGTCCTGGAACTCACTCTGTAGACCAGGCTGGTCTAGAGCACAGAAATCCACCTGCTTCTGCATCCCATGTGCTGGGATTAAAGGCGTGTGCCACCACTGCCTGGTTCAGTCATTTTGAATATTCTAGTTTTTTTTTTTTTTTTCATTTTGAGGACATTACACATTCCATAAGATCCTAGTTCAAAATTTAGAAAACTTTTAGTTATGTAAATTAAACTTTATATGTAACTAAAGGTATAACTCTTTGGTGGAGAAAATGCTTTGTAGCTTGATAGTTACAGTAAAAAATTTCTATTTCAATAGAAGCTTATTCTCACGTGCATTCCTTCTCCAGCAGTCTGATGTATTTTTCATGTTGAGAAATGAGCTCAGGTCCTTGCACATATTATCTCCTATACTGGGTTTGTCCCCCAGTATAGGAGAATGCCAAGGAGTGAAGCTGAGAGTGGGTGCGTGGGGGGTTGGGGGAATACCCCCATAGTGGCAGGGGGAAGGGGAGGGGGAGGGAATAGGGAGGTTCCAAAGGGGAGATCTGGAAAGGGGGAAACATTTGAAATGTAAATAAAGTATGAAAATAAAAGGAAAGAATAAAAAGAAAGAAACTGGTTTGCCTCTGGATCCATCCTCTGACATATTGGTTGAAATTAGCGCTCTCTCCCCCCTCCCCGAGACAGAGTTTCTCTTTGTAACATCTCTGGCTGTCCTGTACCTTACGTTTTAGACCAGGCTGTCCTTGAACTCTTAAGGATCTGCCTGCCTCTATCTGCCAAGCTTGCCATGATTTCTGCGATGTTTATTTGCATGACTGTACACAACTATGCGGGATTTTCAGCTTTAAGGTACCATGCTTGGTACTTACCACATTTAAAACTTTCAATTATTTATTTAGGATGTGTAGGAAGATTTTTGTTGTTGTTGTTGTTGTGAAAACTGAACACCACAGGATGTCACTCATTTGACTTTATTAGCCCCAAAGTTCTAAACACCCAAGACCACATGAAGTGCAAGAAGAAGGAAGACTGGGCTGCAAAGATAGCTCAGTGGTTAAGAACACTGACAGCTCTTCCAGAGGTCCTGAGTTCAATTCCCAGCAACCACATGGTGGCTCACAAACATCTGTAATGGAATCTGATGCCCTCTTGTGGTGTGTCTGAAGACAGCTACAGTGTTCTTACATAAAACAAATACATTTAGGAGGAGGAGGAGGAGGAGGAGGAGGAGGAGGAGGAGGAGGAGGAG
>JADRCH010000564.1:417769-467603 GCA_019843965.1 Rhynchomys soricoides | reverse complement strand
AGGAGGAGGAGGAGGAGGAGGAGGAGGAGGAGGAGGAGGAGGAGGAGGAGGAGGAAGAGGAGGAGTGTGGGTGCTTCGGTCCTTCTTAGAAAAGGGAAGAAAATAATTCACGGGAGCAGGAGACAAAATGTAGAGTGGAGACTGAAGGAAAGGCCATCCAAAGACTGTCCCACCTGGGGATTCATCCCATATACAGTCACCAAACCCCAAAGCCCGACAAGAGAGGCCCTGCCAGAGCCCTACAAATACAGAGGCAGATGCTTGAAGCCAACCATTGGTCTGAGTGCAGGGTTCCCCATGGAGGAGTTAGAGAAAGGACTGAAGGAGCTGAAAGGGTTTGCAATCCCATAGGAAGAACAACAACCAGACCCTCCCCAGAGGTCCCAAGGACTAAGCCACTAACTAAGGAGTACACATGGCTCCAACTGGATATATACCAGAGGATGACCTCGTCAGGCATCAATGGGAGGCTTTGGTCCTATGAAGGCTCGATAGATGCCCCATTGTAGGGGAATCAAGGGCGGGGAGGCAGGAATGGGTGATTGGGTGGGGGAACACCCTCATAGAAGCAGGGGTATAGGGGATGGGATAGGGAGTTTCTGGGAGGGGGAACGAGGAAAGGGGATAACATTTGAAATGCAAATAAAGAAAATATCCAATTTAAAAAAAGGAACTGAAGTTAGAATGGTGTTTATCAGAGGCAAAGGTTTGTGGTTAGATAGGAAGAGGTTATCCAATGGATACCGAGTTACAGTTAGATAGGAGCAAGGCTTTTGGTGTTCAGTTAGAGAGTAGGATGATCACAGATAATGACTGATCTCGAAGAAAATATTTAAAAAAATTTATCATAAATAAATGATAAATATTTGAAACTGTAGATATATTTAACTTTATTTAAGCATTGCACAGTACGTACATGTCAAGTTGGTGGGAGACATTCGTACTGAGCACCAGTCTAATCTAATTAAGGTTTATAACAGTAGGAAATAAAGAAATGGATAAGCTTCTGCAAAATCAATTGAGAGGAGAAACATCAGTGGTGGGGTAGGTTGTGTAGTGACTGAGCATTACAGCAAAACAAACAAGCAAAACAAACAAAAACAAACAGACAAATGAAAAAACACAACAACTCAGACCAATAACGTCAAGGAAAAGTACTTGAAATAAAAAAAAAATGAACTAATAAAAAATTTGGTTCATTAAAAAAATATAAATCTAAAGAGAATATAGCTGGGAGTCTGAAAATGTTATATTTTGTCTCCCTTACAGAATGTTTTGTAAGAATATATTATGTTAGAAATTAAGAATTCTCATTTGTCTGTGTAGTCCTGGCTATTCAGGAACTTCATTTGTAGGCCAGGTTGGCCTCAAACTCACAGATCTGCTTGCCTATGCCTCCTGAGCGCTGGTGCTAACCCTGCTGTAGGAGGGTGGAAATATTCTAAGAGTTAAAGGGGATGAAGGACACCAGGAGAACATGGCCCACTGAATCAAGGGCTCATCTGAACTCACAGAGCCTGAAGTGGCAAGTATGGGGCCTGCATGGGTCTACATCACGTTCTCTGTATATATGTTATGGCTGTTAGCTTATTGTTAGCTTAAAATTTTCTAACCCTAATTTTAATAACGGTTCTTAAATGCTCTAACCTCCCTTCTAGTCCATCACCCACTAGAGGTAGTGAAAAAGAAATGGACCTGTTTAGAAATTATTTGGAGCAAATATCATCTGCGTAGTCAGGAAATCATCAGTTCACAGAAGTCAGCAGAAGCTGCTTGATGCACTCACAAACACTTCACAAATATAACAGCAGTCCAGTTCAGTAGTGTTGTGATATCAAACATGAATCAGTAGTGGTGGCACGACCTAGCAGAAACGGCCAAACTGGCATGAATCAGCAGGAGCCATTAAGCCAGAAGTTCTTTGCCATGCCTCTCTCAATAAACTGAAGTTTAGCTAAGATGTGAGACCAAGAAGTGTTGCAAAGCTCGCTATGCAAGCCCCCCCCCATCATTCTCCATTGAGTCCTATTTATATTTCCTCCAACATCACATGTCCTCCATGGGTTTTGCCTCAGCAAGTGAGTCTGTATCAGCTGATATTACCCTGTCAATTGCTTCAAGTCCTCAGAAGTGGCAAGAAGCCACCAGAGCACCACTAGAAGTTTTTTTGGTGCATTTCTCTCTATGGAGTCATGACAAACAGAATTCAACTATGCACTGTAAGATAAACCAATACACGAGTGTCATTAGCAAGGAATTCTTCATCGCCTGTCCTTCCACATGCTTGCTTTAGCAAAATATCCTTTCATTGTGTTGGCTTCAGTAAAACACTCCTTCACGTGTCTGCCCCAGCAAAACACCATCTGAAAACACAACAGACTTTCCAAAGAAACCATAAGTTTCCATTTAAGCTTAGAACTCCTAACAATGGGAATGAGTGATCTTTGCTGCTCTTTGGTCTCTGTTCCTCCTGTTGCATTGTCTTGTATAGCCTGAATATAAGACTTTTAGAATTGTTGCATTGTTTTCTTGTTTTCTTCCATTTGGCTGTCATCTCTTAGAGGCCAGCTCTTTTTAAAGGGGAAGTGGAGGAAGAATGGATCTAGGGGGAGGGAAGAGAGGAAGGGCCAACTGGGAGGAGCAGAAGAAAGGGAAACTATGAATGGAATATATTACACGAGAGAAGAAGCAATTTTCAGATTTTCTTTTTTGATTATTTATTTATTCACTCTATCCCCATCAGTGTCCCCTTTCCTCCTTTCTTCCCAGTTCCACCCTTACAAATCCCTCCTCCCCATTATCCCTCCCATTCTCCTCAGAGAAGTGGAAAAGCCCCTTGGGTATAACCCTTCCATGGGACATCAAGTCTCAGCAGGACTAAGTGCATACTCTCCCACTGGGGCCCAACCAGGCAGTCAAGCGAGGAAAAGGGGACCCAATGGCAGGCAACAGAGATAGCCCATGCTCCAACTGGTAGAGGATTAACATGAAGACCAAGCTGCATATCTTCTACAAATATGCAATTGGCCTATGCCCAGCCCCTGCATGCTCTTTGGTTGGTAGTTCAGTTTCTGTGAGCCCCCATGAACCCAGGTTATTTGATTCTATTGACTCTGTGTTCTTCTTGATCCCTCCTACGTGCTCAATCCTATTTCTCACTCATCCACAACACTCCTTAAGCTCTGACTCATGTTTGGCTGTGGATTTCTGCATCTGTTTCCATCTGCTACTGGATGAAGCCTCTCAGGAGAAAGTTATGCTAGGCTTATGTCTTTAAGCACAGCAGAATATCAATTTTGTTGGGGTTGACTCTCTCACATGGGATGGGTTTTAAGTTGGGCCATTCATTGGTTGGCTGTTCTCTCAATCCCTGCCTCCTCTTTATCCCTGTGCATCTTGTAGGCAGAACAAATTTTCGGTCAATGTTTTGTGGGTAGGTTTACCCCCCCCCAACACACACACTGGAAGTCCCACCTCCCTATAAGAGGTGGCCATGTCAGTCTCCATATCTCCTGCTGGTAGGAGTCACAGCTAGTGTCACCCTTATAGACTCCTGGAAGCCTCTCCTGTCCCAGGTCTTGAGCTAGTCCCAGAGATGTCCCCCACTGATTTCCATTCTCATTTCCAGCCCTAGTCTACCCCTCCTCTCCCTATACCTGATCCTCATTCGAGTTTCCCTCCACACCCTGTCTCCCACCTAGTTCCCTCCATCCACCTCAGATGTTACTACACTACAAGAACACTTATTGAGCTATGTTCATAGCTTTATTTGTTATAGCCAGAACCTGGAAACAATCTAGATGTTCCTCAACTGAGGAATGAATAAAGAAAATGTAGCACATCTGCACAGTGGAATACTATACAGGCATTAAAAACAAAGACAGCATGAGATTTGTAGGCAAATGGATGTAATAAGAAAATATAATTTTGAGTGAGGTAACTAACTCAGACCCAGAAAGACACACATGGTATGTACTCACTTATAAGTGGACATTAGCCATAAGGTGTAGGATAACCACTCTATAATCCACAGACAGAAAGAAACTAAGGGAGGATGTATGACTTTCACTTTGAAGGGGAAATAAAATAGACAGTTTTCAATAGAATAAAAAAAAATCTCATTTAATGAGTTAAATAGTTTAAATAGATGCTTCAAGGGAAACAGCCAGAGAAATGGCTCAGTGATTAAAATCATCCACTAATTTTTCAGAGGATCTGGGTTCAGTTCCCAGAATCCGCATGGCCATCAGTAACTTTGCTAATAGGGATATATAATACCAGATATGGTCATCGTGGCACACAGGTGGCCATCCACACCCCTGAAATAAATAAATGTGATGACAGTTAAATTTGTTATTTTTAACTACTTTTATGAGTGAGTGCCTAAAGAAACTTCATCTTGAGAGTTCATTAATGATAAGACTGTCCATGGGTTCAAATTGATGGCTGAGAAGTAGCAACAGAGACACAAGATTTCACGATGCATTTTAATAAGATTCAGAATCAGAGTGAAAATAATGGTGACTTGTATAACATGAAAAGAAGTTTTTCAAATCATATTATAAATACTGAACAGCTTATATTTATACAGTAAAGATAATTTGAGAGCTTCCAGAGACGGCTTTGTATAGCTATGGGCTGACAGTTTTTATGTTAGGAGGCTGTGAATAAACATACAGATAAGGTCAGTTGCACTATCTGACAAATAGTCAATGTAATTTTACTAACCTACAATAGTTAGTTTTGTTCACCTTAACTGCATTAAGAGAGGTCTAATAATATTAGGCATGCCTCTGGGTGTGCAAGTGAGGCACTCGCACAGCTGATTTACATGAGGGTCAGTAACTGAAGGGAGAAGAAAAGACCCCTTGTGAAAATGGGAGGCACAGTTCAAAGGTGTTGGTCCAGATGAAAAGGCAATTGACAAGGAGGAAGGCAGCATGAAACTATTATGCTTTTCTTCCTGATTATGTCCTTTGCTGCTACTACCAATAGAGCATTTCAGATTTCAGCTTGTTAAAACTTTTGATAGAGAGCCAATGATTCTCCAGGGAGCTTCCAAGCTCTCTGTGAGCACTGTTTTTTTGTTTGTTTGGTTTTACTTCTCCAGCACACAGATGGCAGTTGTTGGACTATGTAGCTAACTTAGTAACCCCCCTCATCATATTTACTAAATTTAAACCTCAATAAAATATACCTATTATATCTTATTTTCTGCCTCCCTACAATATGTGAATGAAAATATTAAAAAATACATATTGTCTCTGGGTCTTCTTGGTCATTGATAGAGGAATATTAAAATCTTGTTACCATTTTTTTTTTTTTTGCGAATTATCATAGAAGGTCACAGGATTAAGTCTTTAACATTTTTTTTTGTACATAATCAGTAAGATGGTGTCCATTATCTTGTAGAAGATCCTTGAAGGATTTTCCAAAGTTAAATTTTGTAGAGTTTAATCATACACACATTTTTGTAGAGGTTTTAGAATTCATCTTAAAAGATAATATCCAAATTCCTAGAAGTGGAAATAATAACAGTGCTAAAATGGCAGGAAGCAGTTTATGTCCTAGAGGCATACACAGAATCATGTGGCTGGCCAGAGCCATATTGCATCAGTTAACTTTCAGTGGAGCTAGATATCAAACAGAAATGACAGCAATGAAAAACCAAAGGGCAAAGCAGGGGACATGCTGACTCCTACAATCACAGCATGTAATTATATCTCTAGCTCATGTTTTAAAGTTCTGATTAAGTTGTCATAGTAAGATATAGATTTCAAACTAGAAATTAAAGCTATTATTCAACATGATTTGTGCTATCTTTGAGTGCATATAATAAAGGAGTTTAGTATTTACACTTGGATAGAGGAATTTTTATTATGGTTGAGAATTCACTTAAATTTATATCAGTTGGTAGAAAAAGATAGGCAAAATGAGTGAATTTGGGATTAACTGTTCTTTGTAACTTTAGTATTTATTTTGATATATTCCTCAATGATACAGGTAACTCAAACTTCCACACAGCAAATGACATGATTGTTCATAGGAAAACACGATAAAGAAAATGAGGGGCAATGTTGACATGTGCACCAATACACAGTAGATTACACAAACAATATAATACTCACTAACAGGTTTGCAAGATCATCTCATTTTCTTTAGCATTTTTGTTAATATCATTTTTATGAGACACTAGTGCAGCTCTTTTTAATACTATAGGTCAGGTAATTTAGATGATACAAAGACAGAATAAAACGCAAGTATCATGTTCCCTTGATTCCTGAAACTTACAGGAATTATATGACAGTCTTAGGTACATGAATGCTACAACAAAAAAGATCGTAACCACCATCAGATGGGTGATGCATTTGCTGAGGGCTTACATTTATTTAAATCAGTGAACTGAATGTGGATGGTTCTGACTATGATCACACTGTAAGAGCTTAGGGTTATCAGAGTGTAGGATAGCAAAGTAGGTCTAACAAATATCATACACAGGCAAAATAAATATGTGTTTCTACTATGATAATTCCATTCATGAGTCTGCCATGTTCATCTATTGAGAATTTTCTTTACAGCAGATTTGACATCCTTATTCCTCAGGCTGTAGATCAAGGGGTTCAGCATGGGAACAACAGTAGTATAAAACACAGATGACACTTTCCCTTGGTTCATTGAATTCACTGAAGATGGCTGTAAGTACATGAATGAAGCAGAACCATAGAAGATAGCAACAGCAGAGATGTGGGAACTGCAGGTGCTGAAGGCTTTGGACCTGCCCTCAGTGGAGCGAATACGCAGGATGCTGAGAATGATGAAGATGTAGGACATAAGGATGGTCAATGCAGGTGTCAGGATGTTTAATGCACTCAAGAAAAGAACCAAGAGTTCATTGATGTATATACTAGAGCACGATAGCTCCAAGAGAGGAAAAAGATCACAAAAGTAATGGTTAATCACATTGATCTTGCAAAAATTTAATGTTAACATAAAGCCTGTGTGAACTGATGATCCAATAATACCCAAAGTGTAAACTCCCATTGTGAGCCAGAAGCAGAGATGATGAGACATGACCACATTGTAAAGCAAAGGGTTACAGATGGCAACATAGCGGTCATATGCCATTACAGCCAACATGTGACACTCTGCAATTGCAAAAACAAGGAAGAAGTAGAGCTGGGTCATGCATTCAGGGTACGAGATGGTGTTCTTCACTGTCACAAAGTTTACCAGCATTTTAGGGGTAATAACAGTGGAATGGCAGAGGTCAATGAAGGACAGACTGCTGAGGAAGAAGTACATGGGTGTGTGCAGGTGGGAGCTGATCACAATTATGATGATCATGCCTAAATTCCCCAGCACTGTGAGGAGGTAGATTCCAAGGAAGAAGAGGAACAGTGGCAGCTGCATTTCTGGCTTGGTTGAGAATCCAGCCAAGATAAATTCGATTACCATTGAATGGTTTCCAGACTCCATTATCTTCTCATTATATTGTCTGAAGCTTCTAAGTTTAAAACAGAGAAATGAGTATATTTTTCTTCATATCTGTATTTGCTCTCTCGTTGTCTCTGTGTTGGTGTCTGTCTATTCTCTCTCTCTCTCTCTCTCTCTCTCTCTCTCTCTCTCTCTCTGTCTTCCTTTCAGAATATGTGTGTGTGTGTGTGTGTGTGTGTGTGTGTGTGTGTGTGTATGTGTTGGGAGAGAAACAGGAAATAGAGCAAGCAGGGACTTAAAGGATTCTGTGGAGACCATTGTTGCTCATTAAAACAGACTACTTCGAAATGACCATGTGGTTTTTTCCTTTGAGTTTGTTTATGTAGTGGATTACATTGGTGGATTTACAGATATTGAACCATCCCTGCATTCCTGGGATGAAACCTACTTGATCATGATGAATGATCATTTTGATGTCTTCTTGGATTCGGTTTGTGAGAATTTTATTAAGTATGTTTGCATCGATATTCATAAGGGAAGTTGGTTTGAAGTTTTCTTTCTTTGTTGGATCTTAGTGAGGTTTTGGTATCAGTGTAACTGTGGCCTCATAGAGTGAATTGGGTAGTATTCCTTCTGTTTCTGTTATGTGGAATAGATTGAAGAGTATTAGTATTAGGTCTTCTTTGAAGGTCTGATGAAAGTCTGCACTGAATCCATCTGGTCCTGGACTTTTTTTGGTTGGGAGACTTTTAATGACTGCTTCTGGGTGTTAGATGCCCCAATATAGGAGAATGCCAAGGAAGGAAGACGAAAGTGGGTAGGTAGGTGGGTGGGTGAATATCCTCATAGAGGCAGGGGGAGGCATAGAGGAGAGAGGGAGGGGGAGAAGGGAGGGAAGAGGGAGGTTCCAAAGGGGAGATCTGGAAAGGGGGAAACATTTGAAATGTAAATAAAGTATCAAAAAAGAAAAAAGAAAAAAACTATAAATACATTAAAAACCTTTTAAATATGAAAAAAAAAGCAGACTATTTCTGTTTTCTTGGGACAACAGATGACTTCATGGTCAGAGGAAGAAAAACTGACATCTAGGACCTTGACATTAATACTGATTATAACCTTTTAGAAGGAGTGCAAGGTCTGTCCTTTAAATTTAGCTTAAAACAAAGGCTTATCAGTTTTAATTTTTATATTTCTCTGCCTCTCAAATTCTCTGTAATATATGTTGTCATGCATATTACCTTTTATAATTCATAGTAATTACATTTTATCAGACTTAAAAATCAGTAAGAATTACAAATATTTTCTTCATTTCTATATGTAACTAGATTCATACTATTTCCTCACAGTAATTCTGACTTTAATCAGCTGACCAACTGGCTGACTTAATACAGTTGTTTCCCTATTGAGACTGCTACACTGGGAATCTCATATACTGAATACAACCCTGCCACTCTGCAAGGCAGAGCTTAATTCCCCAGCAGATGTTGTATTTATATATTAACAGCAGAGGTGTTGTGTTTTCTTGTTCTAACTTGGATAGTTCTGCCGGAGAAAGACAATAGCAAATTTAGTTATATACTTCACCACCTTGGTGAAGAAGCAATGGACCATGATGACCCTTGCTAACTAAACTTTATTATTGAATTGGTAGAGCTCAGAATACTACTTATATGAGAATAGTTTTGGAAGACTAACACAAGATGCACTTTTCACTGATCAGATTCTGTGATTATGGGGTTTATATATACCCTCTAATATGCTATTGATGGTGGCTTGTGGATTACTAGAGCACTTGCACAATGGAGTTGGATTTTTTACAACCCACTAAAGCTAATGGTATGATGTAACTTTTGAAAATGACCAATGCATATTTACTTTGTATATGAAAAGTAAACATGTAGATTCTATTTTAGTATATGTGCTGCCAAAGCAAGCACAACATGTAGATTCTAGAACACAGAAAAAAACATAGCATTCAAGCAACATCTGAACTACTACTTTCAAACCAGAATGGGATACTTTGAAAGAACATGGATGCCAAGGAGGGAAGACAAGAGTAGGTGGGTGAATACCCCTGTAGAGGCAGGAGGAGAAGTGAGAGGATAGGAAGGTTCCAAAGGGGTGATCTGGAAAGGGGAAAATATTTGAAATGTAAATAAAGTATCAAAAAATAAAATAAATGGGAAAAAGGAAGAACATGGAAACCTGATTTCAGAAAACAAATCAATAACTATTGTTATTTGAGGAATGTCTAAAATAATAGAGAGTAATTTGTCAACATAGTAAAAATCCACATATCACATGACATCTGTATGTAAATATATAACTTATTGGTCTAGTAAAAAAGTATTGGTCTCACTCTATTTGCCTTCAAAGGCTTAATGTCAAATTAATGACCCAAAATAAGGGAGAGAAATATGCTGCTTCTGAATAAAAATGAGCATCCCAAGAGTCTGACACCCTTTGATTTCCATAAAGTTGGCAATGGCAGAGTGTTTTCTTTTTGTGTAACCATTTTCTTTTTCAGATATTGGTCAAGGATGCAGTGCTAGGTGTATTAAGTCACCTTTAATATCTTCCAACTCCAGTATTTTGTAATTTGATAAAACTAACGTCATTAGATTATACAGTATAAGTTCAAATCTTTTCTCAAAGTCCTATTTACTCTATGAACAAATTATTAGATTCTTCAATCCATCAGGAAAGAAGAAATTAAAATACCTGACATGTCAAAAATTAAATAAGTTGGCATAGTGTTTCTGGATCACAGTATCAAGTTAATTGATGTCCATGTTGTTTACATTGAAATGCGTTGAATTTCTCTCTGGGATTTTCTGCATGAGTTAGTCAGCAGCTTTTCTACTGCCCATTGTAGTTCTGAATAGTGATTGGCCTACTGCCTTGGATGTAGCATGTGTCCAATAAAATTGTTCACAGAAACTTAATACAGAGTTAAAACAAATTCTTAAGAATGGGACACCAAGTTTACACTGATAGAGTTAAAAATGGCTGAACAATAACTGTCTGGCATGAGTCTGTACTGCTGAGCACATGGGGGAGGAGCACTTTTTACCAAAGAGTGGTCTCTAGAATGAGCATGGGTGTGGATGGATAAACAGTTGTGTACGTTTGTGTGCACCAGGAGAGTTACTGCAGCAGAAGACTTTAAGGTTTTAAAAGACAATAATGGGAATTTATACTTACCCCCTTTTTTATGCAGCAAGTTCAGTGCTGGAGTTTTTGATCCTCAATTTTACTGGATAGAAAATTGTGTTTGATAATGTGAAGAGGAGATACTTTCAAGGATCTTTGAGTCTCTGATCTTGATATCAGATTAAGCTTTTGCCTCTATCATTTGTTCCTTTGCAAATGTTGGTTGATATGACACTTCCATGTGTTAGAGATAATTACATTCTCATTCAAAACAAAAGTAATAAGGATCTCTCAGAAGAATCCTCTCCCATAGGTATTAACTATGATGAAAACTGTCAACAATTAGAAATCCCCTTTTCCCTACTGAGTGCTAAGTATGTAATATCATCTGAGGTTATTTGCTTTTCTTGTTAGATTTTGAGTTACAAAAGAAGGATGTGAGTGCTCTCACTGTTAGGGTTCTAGACATTTTAAGGCAAGGCATTAAAAACTTTGAAATGTCAGGAAAATTGTAAAATAAATACTTAAAGAATTATTTCATATAATGTCAAACATGAATACAGGGAAAGCAGAAAATTAGAGAAGCCATATGTTTTTATTTATCTTTGTTGACTTCAATAAGTTAACTGCATTTAAATATTATAATATATTCATAAACACTGATTAGTAGAATATTTTAAATTATGGAGTGAATAAAAGCATATTTAATTTTGTATTCAGACATTATTAAAGACATACAAGTAGTTTGTAACAAGACTCATAGAGATTAGGATAGTTTCTAAATTTAAAAATAAATATAGATGGACACCATGGATGTTTTGTTACAAACCCTATTTTCATACTAAATTATTTGTTAAAGTAAAGTTACATTTAATATTCTATTCACTATGCACTAACATACAATTTTGAGATAATAGTTGAAATTAATTTTTGTAATTGAGCTTACTTTGGAATTTTTAAATTATTAGATGTAGAATTTTAATGAGCTTTATATGGGTATTTTTTCAATGTGTTAAAAATCTATCATTTAACTTTTAAATATGGTTGGTAAAACTAAAGCAATTAGCAATTGGAAACTAATTCTAATGAAAATGTTACTGTGGTTTAAGTATCACAACACCAATTTCAAGTTACACTGTACCGCTGTAGCAATGTCTATACAGAGTATGCTACTTGAAAAACAACAACCCAGAAAACTGACATGTAAGTCAATTATAGAATCCGGATATAAGTCCACAGCAGTACATCCACTTGAATTTTGACAAAAATATCAAAGGTACAAACTAGAGAAAAGACAGCATTTTAAATTAATTGTCCTAGGAAAACTGGATATTAACATAAGGAAGAACGAAACTAGATTCATATCCATCTCCCTATATAAAACTTTACTCTGAATGGTTCAAAACTAGATACTTTAAAAGTGCTAAAGGAAAAAATAGGAAAGAGCATTTCAACATATAAGTACAAAGAAAGATTTCTGAATTTTTAGTATAAAAAAATAAAACCAATAATTGACAGATAAGATTGCATGAGATTAGAAAGCATTGGTACGTCAAAGGAAACTATAACTGTGCTAAGTTCCAGCCAACAGAATTGGCAGACATCTTTTTGGGCTGTACTTATGAAAGAGGATTATTATATAGGCTATATAAAAAACTAAAATAAAAATCAGCCCGAAAGCAAATAAACAAATTAAAATAGTCTATAGAACTGAACCAAGAGGTCTTTAAGAGAGAAAATTAAAGTAGGAAAGAAATACTTAATGTAGTGTTCAGTATCCCAAGCCATCAGAAAAATGGTGATTTATCTTGCCCCAGTCAAAATCACAAGGTTTAGGAGAACAAGTGACAACAAAAGCTGATTAAAATAAATGGAAAGAAGAATTTTTGTGTACCGGGGCTGGGAGTGCAGATTGTTTCAACCACTGTTTAAATCATTGTGTAGGCTCTTTAAGAAGCATGGTATTGACCCACCAAGTGAACCAGTTACACCATTTCTAGGCTCATGACCAATCTGTATCCTAGAAGAGGTAGAGCTACTTTGCTTTTGAGGTGTTTCCTCTGGTAGGTCCATCATGCTCCAGTGGATGTCCACACTCATCCCTATAGATACAGCACAAATTTAGCTCAATGGGTAATAAGAAAAAATTAAAAATAGCTATAATGTTCGGGAGAGGTGCTGGAGTAGAGGGTATATCCTGAAGGATTTAAGAGGAGTAGTAGGAGTTTAATCAGAATATATTGTTTGCATTTACAAATTTTTCAAAGACTTAATAAAATATTTCCATTAAAATGAAATGAGAATAAATGCTGTTGAGGATATAAAGAAAGAGAAACACCTATTCACTGTTGGTTGGAATGTAATGTGGTTTAGTTACTATGGAAATACATGTGACAGTTTTTACAAAGGTAGAAATAGACATGGCATTTGATCCACCTCAATCTGGGTAGGAATTCTTGACATATACATTGGATTTTATAGTTTACTATTTTAACTTTCACATTAAATATTATGAAGCTAAAATTTTTATTAAATTTATTCTTTTTAAAAATGTATTCTTTAATCATTGGTTTACAGTCCAGACTTTATTCCCCTCCCGGTTCACCCTGTGATTGTTCCGCATCCCACATCTCCTCCCCCCATCTCCAAGAGGATGTTTCCCCCAATTCCACCAGATCTCCCTATTCCCTGGGGCTCCAAGTCTATTGAGGGTTAGGTGCATCTTCTCTGACTAAGTCCAGACCCAGCAGTTCTCTACTGTATATGTGTTGGGGGGCTCATATCATCTGGTATATGCTGACTGGTTGGTGGTTCAGTGTCTAAGAGATCTTGGGAGTCTAGGTTAGTTGAGACTGCTGGTTTTCCTATAGGCTTGCCTTCCTCCTCAGTTTCTTCCAACTTTCCCCTAATTTAACCACAGGTTTCCCCAGCTTTTGCCCATAAGTTGGTGTTGGGCCTTTGGGAGGCCAGTCATGATAGGCCCCTGTTTGTAAGCACACCATAGCCTCAGTAATAGTGTCAGGCCTTTGGGTCTCCCCATGAGCTGGATCCTAATTTGGGCCTGTCACTGGATCTCCTTTTTCTCAGGCTCTTCTCCATTTTTGTCCCTGCAGTTCCTTCAGACAGGACCAATTCTGGGTGAGACTCTTTGACTACCATATGGTAACCCAATCCCTCCACTTGATGCCCTGTCTTTCTACTGGAGGTGAACTCTACAAGTTCCCTCTCCCCACTATAGGGCATTCCATCTAAGGTTCCCCCCTTTGAGTCCTCAGAGTCACCTCCCAGGTCTCTTGTACATTTTAGAGGGTCCCCCCACCTCCTACCTCCTGAAGTTGCTGTTTCCATTCTTTCTGATGGCATTCAGGGCTCCAGTCTTGTGCCCCCCCCCAATACTTGATCATATTCCTCTCTTCCCCTTCCTGTCCTGTTGCTCACCCAGATCCCTCCCTCTCTCCCTCCCTGTGATTTTTATACATATATGCAATACATCCTTATTATTCTTGTGCCCACTTTCTTTAACTCCACCTTTCTGTACTTCCTACAACTCATTTTTCCTTGATCGTGCCATTTATGTTTTATTTTGTTACCAACTGAGTTTAACCAAGGTCATTCACTTGACCTAGGTGGCAATTATCCTTAATGAAACTTTTCAAAGCTCTGAAGCTTTCAGGAACCAGAAACAACACAATCATCATGATGACCTAGAAGTAGCTCTAGATAATAAGAAAATGACTTCTTTGGAGAGGCTTTAAGAGCATGTAGGAAAGATTGTGCAGATGCTTCTACCATCAATAGGGTGTCATAAGGGACTTGATGTATTTTTGTATTTTTGGGGGTCAGTTAGAGCTACTGAATTGGCCTGATATGAAGAGTTACCATCCAGAAGAATAAATTCATTTTTATGATTGCAGTTTCAAGGGAAGCAATGGGAATTTAACTGGGTAAGGGAAATAAGAGGAATTTATTTTTTGGAAGACTCCTCTGTCCATAATTTAGTCTTTTCTTTTGGGGATAGATAGTCTTTTTAAAATATGAGGATATTTAATAATTCTGACTAATATGTTACTATTCAGAAAATAATTTTTACAAGTTTTGCTTTCCAGATCTGAGTATATATTACGTGTTTAGACAATAGTAAGACAATGCACTTCTGAATCTCTCATGGTCAGTTATGTGCTTGAGTCATACCATCAAATATTAGAAAATTTTGAACATAAGAATCTTTGTTCTTATATCCACTCTGCTTTAAAGGCTTATGTACAATATGTTCATCTCTGTTTAGCAGAGTATGTCTCATCCACTGTACTTCTGGTTTTTGGGTAGCAGCTATGTTATCACTCAAGATAGCACTCTATGTCCTTTAATATAGTTCTACACACTTAAAAAAGACTAGTCATTATATTTTTGCATATTTTACTTTTTAATAAAATTATTGTTTAGGACATCACAATGTCTGAAATATATTTCATTAAAAAGGCTAAATTGAATAGAATATTGAGATAATAAAGAATGCTGGCCCAATGTATTTACTCTCTGCTATATGATAAATATGTCTTGCATAAAAGGGACATTGTTCTACATACATAAAACAGAATCACTCATAAGAAGGCTTTGAGGGTTTGACAAACTGACTAGTGTGAAGCATGCTAGGATAAGCAAATGGTTCTCTGAATCCCAGACAGATGCTGTCCTTTTCCCATTGGCTAAAATTTGTCTTGCCCTTGGCGACTTTAAAAATAAACAACAATAGTAGTACTCTCATATCATGTGGTGGCCATACTTAGTTTATTGAACTGTTTGTCAGCCCTCTAAATAACAATTTTAGTAAACAAAAATCAGTTTTGTTTACAAGAAAGAATTCTTTCAACGAACTTATTTAGAGCAACTTTGACATCCTTATTTCTCAGGCTATAGATCAAGGGATTCAGCATGGGCACAGCAATGGTATAAAACACACAGGATACTTTCCCTTGGTCCATGGAGCTGACTGATGATGGCTGCAGGTACATGAACGCAAGGGAACCAAAGAAGATAGCAACAGCTGATATGTGTGAGCTGCAGGTGCTAAAAGCTTTGGACCTGCCTTCAGTGTATTTAATCCGGAGGATGCTGGCAGTGATGAAGATGTAAGAGCTTAGAATAGTCAGAGTTGGAATAAAGATGTTAAAAACACTGAAGCATAAAGCTACTACTTCATTAATAAAAGTGTCAGAACAAGAGAGTTCCAGGAGTGGGGAAAGATCACAGAAGTAATTATTTATTACACTGCTCTTACAAAAGTGCACTCTTAGCATGCAGACTGTGTTAGCTGTGGCACTAATCAAAGCCATACTGTATACTTCGAATATCATCCAGGAACAGACTTGATAGGACATTACGGCATTGTAAAGCAAAGGGTTACAAATGGCAATGTAACGGTCATATGCCATTACAGCCAACATGTGACATTCTGCAATAGCAAAAGTAGCAAAAAAGTAGAACTGTGTTATGCATTCAGGGTAGGAGATGATGTTCTTCATGGCCAAAAAGTTCACCAGCATTTTGGGAATAATGACAGTGGACTGGCACAAGTCAATGAAGGACAGACTACTGAGGAAATAATACATGGGTGTGTGGAGTTGAGAACTGAATAGTATCAGGGTGATCATGCCCAGATTCCCCACCACTGTGACCACATAGATTCCTAGGAACAGGAGGAAGAGGGGCAGCTGCAGCTCTGGTTTGTCTGTTAACCCAGCGAGATTGAACTCAGTTACTTGGGAAAGATTTCCTTGTAACATTTCTTCTGGGAGTTCTATGTAGAAAGAGGTGAAAAAATGAGATTGGTATCTATTATATTACCACATACTTAAGTGTAAAACAGAACTCTGTAGGTTTAAATTTTTCTAAACCCACTTTATTTAGGATTTTTGAACTCTTCAATCTCCCTTCTAGCTTACCAACCAAAGGTAGTGGAGAAAGAAGGTTACTGGGTTTTTCTATATCTGGACCTGTTTAAAAGTAGTTCTTTGTGGTGATTCCACTCTTCATTGTCGGTATACCTGTAATCTAGTAGAATAGCAAATATCAAACAGGAATCAGTAGCAGGGTTCAATTCAACAGAAACTTTAAGACTCTGTTAAATCTACATCTGTCAGTAGTACAAACTAGCCAGAATCAGCCACAATACCATGAGAAGTTTATTGACTCGTTTGTCTCTACAAAGTGAAGACTATCAAAAATCAGTGAAGCTTTGCACAGCCAGAGCAGACCAGCGAAGTGTTTGATGGCCAGAGAAGACCAGACAAGCATTGCGTAGGCCTCTTTAGTTTTAACTATCTAAGACATTAGATGAAGTTACGTGTTAATATTTGGTATCCAATTTTTCATACTATGAAAAAGTTAATGAAAATGGATACTATCACTAAATACAGCATCTAAAAATAACAACATAAACATATAAATTGATATATTATATTATAATATTAGAAATAAATAAAAAAGGTAATGAGATTCATGTTCATATAGTTATTCTGTGTCTCCTGAATTTCATGCATTGGAAATTTATTACCCAGAATAGAACACACCCAACACCAAGTGATCTGCCCTGAAAACACACTTATGTAATGTTATACAGACTGGTCAGGTTGTGCTTAGGAATAAATGTATGGAAATTTATTCATCAGTGAAAACTTGCTGAGATCTGGGAATTTTAAAGGACAATAGTAACAGATCCTTTGATTAGTATAGCCATGTAAGTGAGTCACTATCAGATCTAGTTTGCTTTTCTGCTGTTGTGATAAAATATTCTGACAGATAGCAGCTTTGGGAAGAAAAGGTCTATTTCAGCATATGGATTTTTTCTAGGTTGTAGTCCCCCATTGACAGAAGTTAGGAATGCAACCGAAGGCAGAACTGAGGAAAAACTAGGGAAGAATTCTGTTTATTGACTTGTGTACTGATAAATGTTCAGTTAGCTTTCTTACTGTCCGGGGATGGTGGACTGGGCCTTCTAGCAAACAATCTCTCATAGATCTTGCCACAGGTCAACTTTCCCAAGGTCAGTTTTCCAACTCTATTGAGTTTCCTTTTTCCCAGGTGACTCTTGATAGTGTCAAATTGATAATAAAAATTAACTAGACCCTCTATCCTGTTAAATGGAGAGCACACATACCTCACTGTTAAACCAGAACCTTTCCTTTCTTTGTCTTTAAAATCTCAGGTTAATGTCCTAAGTGTTAATACAAAAATTAAATTTCCCATGTTTTAAAAAACCTTTAACACTTTTGAAGTCTGAGGTCTCTATAACAGTTCAAATTTTTGTAACTACAGGCTCCTGAAAAATTCAAAACTAATAAATGCATTTTTATAGTAAAGTTAAAGAACTGGGGCCTAGGAACAATTATACCTAAGCAAACCCACACTCCAGTGAATACAAGCCATCTGGCTCAGTGTTCAACGTCTGGAACCCATCATGCTTTTCAGGGCATCAATAGCTTCTGTCATCTGATCTCTCCAGCTCTGCATCCACAGCACACAGCTTTGAAGAAAATTAGTCCAGGAACTTAAGAAGAAACTAAAAGGAGTCCTCTTATATTGATTGTTTCAGTATCCCCTACTTTTTATATAAAAAAACCTCAGTCTATTTGTTTATTTTAAAATGATTTATTTTGAGCTGGAGAGATGGCTCAGTTGTTAAGAGCACTGACTACTCTTCCAGAGGTCCTGAGTTCAGTTCCCGGCAACCACATGGTGGCTCACAACCATCTGTAATGGGATCTTGCACACATAAAATAAATAAATCTTAAAAAAAAATCTTTTGTATTTTTGAGGTTATAATATAATTACATTAGTTCCTCTTTCCCATTATTCCCTCCAAGTCCCTCAATATAACCTTCCTTGCTCTCTTTGAAATTTTTTTTTCTTCATTCTATGAAGTACTCACTGACACAGGTCTGATCTCAAAGTGCTGGCAAGCTTGGAACTTACTATGTAGACCAGCCTGGCTTCAACTCAGAGAGATCCTCCCACCTCTGCCTTCTGAGTGCTGGGATTATAAAGTCTTGCTACTCTACCTGGCACAAAGTTTCCTCTCTCTCTCTCTCTCTTGTTTTTTTTTTAAAGATTTTTATTTATTATATATAAGTACACTATAGCTTTCTTCAGACACACCAGAAGAGGGCGTCAGATCTCATTACAGATGGTTATGAGCCACCATGTGGTTGCTGGGATTTGAACTCAGGAACTCTGGAAGAGCAGTCAGTGCTCTTAACCACTGAGCCATCTCTCCAACCCACTCTCTTTGAAATTTAAGGCTTCCTTTTACATTAATTGTTGTTACACACACACACACACACACACACACACACACACACACATACACACACACACATATACATATATATATACACTTATATGTATGTATATATACATGTATATATATATATCATATATATTAGCCTCCATTTTATTAATATTAGAGATGAATATGTTATAAGAAAAATACCAAAAAGTAAGGGAAATTTTCATTAAGCATAGAGTACATAATACTATGTGATAAATTTAGATACTGTACTGCATATAGCATTTTATAGCTTAATTCTTCTGTCATTTCTATGGATGTATATCTACTGAACAGGTCCACCTTTTCTCTCTCAGCTGCAGCATTCTGTAAATCGTCATCACATTCTCTATATACGGGTTTGACAATCATACTTACCTCACACAAATAGAACCATTTAGTAATATTTTATTTCGTGATTGACTTGTTTCACATAACATAGTGTCTTCCAGGTTTATCTACAGTTTTTAAAACTGAAAAGACTGTAGTATGACTGAGAACCATTGTGAACCAAGTAAAGCATATCTAGAACTTTGGTTTTAGTATTATTTTCTGATAGATTATAAAATTAATATTTATGTTCAAAGCATACCATATCATGCTTTTGCATGGTTTTGTCACTGCATCTAAAAATATTTCCCTCATTTTCTTCTGTTCTTATTTGCTCTCCTTTCATATTTATTGGTCCTAGTTTATCATGATAGTTTTTGCTAAACCTGCTGAATTTATCTTGTACAATAGATGGGCATGCTTTGTAAATAGAGCTAGAAAACAATAATCTATATGTAGTTATATAACTTAAGGAATATGTAAGACTATTCAACTATTGAGTATTCTTGACTTTTCCCAAATTTTTATATTTTAATTGTCATAAAATATATATTACAAATATACATACTATAACTTATAGATTTATACAAACTATGAAATTTGCAGGAATTCATAATAAATACTTCCCTGATTATAGTTATTCAAGCAATATTTGGCTGTGAATGTGGATTGATGAGAATTTAATAACAATAAGCATATGCTATAAACATAAAGTACAGAGTGGTGCATGATAGAAAGTCCTTGCTCACTAAGCTATAAGCTATAAGCTATAAGGAGAGAGAAAGGTAATCTGTGAGATGCGTATTATGACTGAGCAGGTCTACAGGAGCACAACTATTATGGTGTTTAGGCTAGAATGGGTTTTCAAGAGAAATATACCTATGAAAGGATAAAAATAAATAAGCTTTGTTTGCACAATATTAGTAATTTTGGATTGCAAAATACCAAAGCGTACTAAAACTTTCAAACTGTTTTTAAAAAAGAAATAATGCAAAATGAAGAAATAGAAACCCCTCATGTTTTTATACTATAATTTTATATTATAAATATTATAACTTATTACACAGTTTATACACAGAAGATATTTGTAAAAATTTGAGAGTAACTTACACTATTATCTATATAACTTACAATAAAAGTTGCTTTTTTATAATATGAGTTTCTTTTTAAATATCACCTTAGTGGAAAGAGCTATAGCCACTGAAATATATTGCACAATAACAAAATTCTACCCAAGTACAAAAAATTCCTGGGAGAAATTTGATTCTCAAACTGAATGATCTTTTCAGCTATCAGTAGAAAATTTCTATAATATCTGAAAAGTAACGTTCATGAAGGTCATCTGACAAATTAAAGTTAGGCCCTCACTTTTCCCCTACATGGAGACCTCCATTCCAGTCACATGCGGTCTAGAACAAGTGCTCCTTAAATTAAATACCTCTTCATTTTGTTGGTGCAAGTAACTCAAAATACAATCTTCTGATTTTTTTGTTTTTTTGTTTTTTTGTAGGATCAGAATAGAAATCTGAGGAGTTCACATTCCTATTATAAATCCAATGTCATGATTTCCCTCAGATCTTCCAGAGGGACTTATTAAAATCATATTATTTTCACAAAGACTTTTGAAATGTAAGAGGCATCCCAAACATGTATAGAAGGAAGCACCCTGAAGACTTTCTTTCACTGGGGACGAGATGCCCAGAAGAAACAGTAATTAATGTTTCCTGTATCATGCATTTGTTTGATATTTTCATTTTGCCTCCCTGTAGTATAATTCTTCGTGCCTGGAAATAGTTTTAATTATTGAATTTGGGGTCAGAAACTAAAGTCTAATAGTATGGTGAAAGATGACACCATGACAACTTCACATCTGAAAGTAATCTCTGAAATATATGAGGCAATTTCTCACTGCTCCCCCTTTTAATTATTATTTGGGAAAATAATGTTTTATAATCATTATCAAAGTTGTTCCTTATTTGTTCCTTTATTATTTCAAAATTAATGCAAGTTTCATGGAAGGGGCTGGAAATGAACATCTTGATTTAGTAAATTTGGCAATAAGTAGAGATTAAAGAAATATAGACAAAATAAATATGCAATTGCTTTATTTTTATTGGTTATTTTATTTATTCATATTTCAAATGTTATCCTTCTTCCCAGTTAAGCCCTCTATCTTCTTCCCCTCCCAAACACCCCCTTCTGACTCAGTGCCCTAGTATTCTACTACACTAGGTTATCTAGCATCCACAGGACCAAGGGGGCTTCCCTCCTATTGATGCCAGAAAAGCCATCCTCTGCTACATATGCAACTAGAGCCATGGGTCCCTCCATGTGTATTCTTTTGTTGGTGGTTTGGTCCCTGAGACCTTGGGGGGGATCTGGTTGGTTCTTCCTGTGGGGTTGCTAATCCCTTCAGCTCCTTCAATCCTTCCCCTAACTCCTCCATTGGGGAGCCCATGCTCAGTCAGATGGTTGGCTGCCTGCATCCACATCTGTATTGGTCAAGCTCTGTCAGAGCCTCTCAGAAGATAGCTGTGCCAGGCTTCTGTCAGCAAGAGATTGTTGGTATCAGCAATAGTGTCTGGGTTTGGTGGTTGAATATGGGATAGATTCCTAGGTAGGGCACTCTCTAGATGTCCTTTCCTTCAGTCTCTGCTCCACTCTTTGTCCCTGCATTTTCTTTTGGATTAATATTTTTAATATGGATGGATAGTTCCATCCCTCAACTGGGGGTTGTGCCTATCTACTGGATATAGTCTCTACAGGTTCTCTCTCTCCTTTGTTGGGTATTTCGGCTAATGTCATCTCTTTGGGTCCTGGGAACCTCCTGGGCCTTGGCATCTGGAACTTTCTTTTTTTAAAATTTCATCTTTTTTTGATATTTTATTTACATTTCAAATGTTTTTCCCTTTCCAGGTCTCCCCTTTGGAACCCCCCTGACATATCCCCCAACCCCCTACCCCAATGAGGGTATTCCCCCACCTACCCACACACCTACTCCCATCTTACCTCTTTGGCATTCCCCTGTACTGGGGTATCTAACACTCTCAGACCCAAGGGCTTCTCCTCCCACTGATGACCAACAAGGCTCTCCTCTGCCACATATGTAGCCAGCACCATGGGCCTTTCCATATGCATTCTTTGGTTGGTGGTTCAGTCTCTGGGAAAACCGGGGGGGGGTGTTCCTGACCAGTTTACACTGTTGTTCCTTCCCCATGGGGCTGCAAATTCCCTCAGCTACTTCAGTCCCTTCTCCAACTCCTCCATTGGGTACCCCATGCTCAGTCCAACAGTTGCTGCTAATTAAATCATGGGCATTACAAACTTTTGGGTTAATATTCGTTTATCAGTGAATACATGCCATGTTTGTTCATTTGTGACTGACTTACCTCACTCAGGATGATATTTTCAAGTTCCATCCATTTGCCTGCGAATTTCATGAAGTCATTATTTTTAATAGCTAAGTAATATTCCATACAGTAAATGTACCACATTTTCTTTATCGATTCCTCTGTTGAGGGACATCCAGGTTGTTTCCAGCTTCTGGCTATTATAAATATGGCTGTTATGAACATAGTGGAACATGTGTCCTTAACATGTTGGAGCGTCTTCTGGGTATATGCCCAGGCATGGTATAGCTGGGTCCTCAGGTAGTATTATGTCCAATTTTCTGAGGATACACTAAACTGATTTCCAGAGTGGTTGTACCAGCTTGCAATCCCACTAGCAATGGAGGAGTGTTCTTTTTTCTCCACATCCTCTCCAACATCTGCTAAGTTTTTGATCTTAGCCATTCTGACTGGTGCGAGATGGAATCTCAGGGTTGTTTTGATTTGCTTTTCCCTGATGACTAAAGATGTTGAAAATTTCTTTAGGTCCTTCTCAGTGCTTTGAGTTTCCTCAGTGGAGAATTCTCTGTTTAGCTCTGTTCTCTATTTTTTGATAGGGTTATTTGGTTCTCTGGAGTCTAACTTCTAGAGTTCTTTGTATATATTGGATATTAGCCCTCTATCAGATGTAGAATTGGTAAAGATCTTTTCCCAATCTGTTGGTTGCCTTTTTGTCCTATTGACAGTGTCCTTTGCCTTACAGAAGCTTTGCAATTTTATGAGGTCCCATTTGTCGATTCTTGATATAAGAGCATAAGCCATTAGTGTTCTGTTCAGGAACATTTCCCCTGTGCCCATGTATTCGAGAGTTTTCCACACTTTCTCTTCTATTAGATTCAGCATATCTGGATTTATGTGGAGGTCTTTGATCCACTTGGACTTGAGCTTTGTACAGGGAGATAGGAATGGATCAATTTGCATTCTTCTACATGTTGACCGCCAGTTGAGCCAGCACCATTTTTTGAAAATGCTGTCTTTTTATCACTCGACAGTTTTAACTCCTTTGTCAAAGATCAAGTGACTGTAGGTGTGTGTGTTCATTTCTGGGTCTTCAAATCTATTCCATTGATCTACCTGCATGTCACTGTACCAATGCCATGCAGTTTTTATCACTACTGCTCTGTAGTACAGCTTGAGGTCAGGGATGCTGATTCACCCAAAAGTCTTTTTATTGTTGAGAATAGTTTTTGCTATCCTGGGTTTTTTGTTATTCCATATGAATTTGAGAATTGCTCTTTCTAAGTCTGTGAAGAGTTGAGTTGGAATTTTGATGGGGATTGCACTGAATCTGTAGATTGCTTTCAGCAGGATGGCCATTTCAACTATATTAATCCTGACAATCCATGAGCATGGGAGATCTTTCAATCTTTTGAGGTCTTCTTCAATTTCTTTCTTTAGAGACTTGAAGTTCTTGTCATACAGATTTTTCACTTGTTTGGTTAGAGTCATACCGAGATAACTTTATATTGTTTGCGACAATTGTGACGGGTATCATTTCCCTAATTTCTTTCTCAGCCTGTTTACCCTTGAGTATAGGAAGGCTACTGATTGAGTTAATTTTTGTATCCAGCCACTTTGCTGAGGTTGTTTATCAGCTGTAGCAGTTCTCTGTAGGAGTTTTTTGGGTCACTTAAGTGTATCATCATATCATCTGCAAATAGTGATATTTTGATTTCTTCCTTTACAATTTGTATCCCTTTGACCCCCTTTTGTTGTCTGATTGCTCTAGCTAGAACTTCAAGAACTACACTGAATAGATACAGAGAGAGTGGACAGCCTTGTTTAGTTTCTGATTTTAGTGGGATTTCTTCAAGTATTCCTCCATTTAGTTTGATGTTGGCCACTGGTTTGCTGTATATAGCTTTTACTTTGTCTAGGTATGGTCCTTGAATTCCTGATCTTTCCAAGACTTTTATCATGAAGGAATGTTGAATTTTGTCAAATGCATTTCAGCATCTAATGAAATGACCATGTGCTTTTTAATTTTTCTTTGCACTTGTTTATGTAGTGGATTACATTAATACATTTCCAGGTATTGAACCATCCCTGCATCCCTGGGATGAAGCTTACTTGATCATGATGAATGATCATTTTGATGTGTTCTTGGATTCGGTTTTCAGGAAATTTATTGAGTATTTTTTGCATCGATGTTCATAAGGGAAATTGATCTGAAGTTTTCTTTTATTGTTGGGTCTTTCTGAGGTTTGGTATCAGTGTAACTGTGGCCTCATAGAATGAATTGGGTAGTGTCCTTTCTGTTTCTATTTTGTGGAATAGATTGAAGAGTATTGGTATTAGGTCTTCTTTGAAGGTCTGATAGAATTCTGCAATGAACCCATCTGGTCCTGGGATTTTTTTTTGTTTTTGTTTTTTGTTTTTTTTTTGGTCGGGATACTGTTGATGACTGCTTCTATTTCTTTAGGTGTTATGGGATTGTTTAGATGGTTTATCTGATCCTGACTTAACTTTGGTATTTGATAGCTATCTAGAAACTTGTCCATTTCACCCACCTTTTCCAGTTTTGTTGAGTTTAGGTTTTTCTAGTAGGATTTGATGATTTTTTGAATTTCCTCAGAATCTGTTGTTATATCTCCCTTTTTCATTTCAAATTTTGTTAATTTGATACTGTTTCTGTGCCCTCTGGTTAGTCTGGCTAAGGGTTTATCTATTTGTTGATTTCTCAAAGCTCCTGGTTTTGTTGATTCTTTGTATAGTTCTTTTAGTTTCTACTTGGTTGATTTCAGTCCTTAATTTGATTATTTCCTGCCTTCCATTCCTCTTGGGTGTATTAGCTTCTTTTTGTTCTAGAACTTTCAGGTGGTCTGTTAAGCTGCTAGTATATGTTCTCACCAGTTTCTTTTTGGAGGCATTCAGAGCTATGTGTTTTCCTCTTAACACTGCTTTCATTGTGTCCCATAGGTTTGGGTATGTTGCCCTTTCATTTTCATTAAATTCTAGGAAGTCTGTCTGTCTTTCTTTCTTTGTTCCTTCCTTCCTTCCTTCCTTCCTTCCTTCTTTCCTTCCTTCCTTCCTTCCTTTCTTTCTTTCTTTCTTGACCAAGTTATCATTGAGTAGGGTGTTGTTCAGTTTCCATGTGTATGTGGACTTTCTGTTGTTGTTGTTGCCATTGAAGACCAGCCTTAATCCATAGTGATCTAATAGGAGGCACAGGATTATTTCAATCTTCTTATATCTGTTGAGGTTTGTTTTGTGACTGATTATGTGATCAATTTTGGAGATGGTAGCATGAGATGCTGAGAAGAAGGTATATTCTTTTAATTAAGATGAAATGTTCTATAGATATCTGTTAAATCCATTTGGTTTATTACATCTGTTAGATTCACTGTGTCTCTGTTTAGTTTGTGTTTCCAAGATCTGTCCATTGATGATAGTGGGGTGTTGAAGTCTCCCTCTATTATTGTGTGAGGTGCAATGTGTGCTTTGAGCTTTAGTAAAGTTTCTTTTATGAATGTGGGTGCCCTTGCATTTGGGACATAGATGTTTAGAATTGATTATTCTTCTTGGTAGATTTTTCCTTTGATGAGTATGTAGTGTCCTTCCTCATTTTTTGATGACTTTTGGGTAAAAGTTAACTTTATCTAATATTACAATTGCTACTCCAGCCTGTTGTTTGGGACCATTTGCCTGGAAAATTGTTTTATAGCCCTTTTCTTTGAGGTTGTGTTTGTCTTTAACACTGAGGTGCGTTTCATGGATGCAGCAAAATGCTGAGTCCTGTTTATGAAAATAGTCTGTCAGTCTATGTCTTTTTATTGGGGAATTGAGTCCATTGGTGTTAAGAGATATTAAGGAATAATGATTGTTGCTTCCTGTTATTTTTGATATTATTTTTATGTTTGTGTGGCTATATTCTTTTGAGTTTGTTGAATGATTACTTTCTTGCTTTTTCTTGGGTGTAGTTTCCCTCCTAGAGTTGACATTTTCCATTTATTGTTCTTTGTAGGGCTAGGTTTTTGGAAACGTATTGTGCAAATTTGGTTTTTTCATAGAATATTTTGGTTTCACCATCTATAATTGAGAATTTTGCTAGGTATAGCAGCTTGGACTAGCATTTGTGTTCTCTTTGGGTCTGTATGATATCTCCCCAGGATCTTCTAGCTTTTATAGTCTCTGGTGAGAAGTCTGGTATAATTTTGATAGGTCTGCCTTTATATGTTATTTGCCCTTTTTCCCTTACTGCTTTTATTATTCTTTCCTTATTTTGTGTATTTGGTGTTTTGACTATAATGTGACAGGAGGAATTCCTATTCTGGTCCAATTGATTAGGAGTTCTGTAGGCTTCTTGAATGTTTATGTTCATCTCTTTTTTTAGGTTAGGGAAGTTTTCTCCTATAATTTTGTTGAAGATATTTACTGGTCCTTTAAGTTGGGAATCTTCACTCTCTTCTATACCTATTATCCTTAGGTTCTATCTTCTCATTGTATCCTGGATATCCTGGATGTTTTGGCTTAGAAGCTTTTTGCATTTTGCATTTTCTTTGAGTGTTGTGTCAATGTTTTCTATGGTATCTTCCGCACCTGAGATTCTCTCTTCTATCTCTTGTATTCTGTTGGTGATGCTTGCATCTATGACTCCTGATCTCTTTCCTAGGTTTTCTATCTCCAGTGTTGTCTCCCTTTGTGATTTCTTTATTGTTTCTATATCTATTTTTAGTTCCTGTATGGTTTTGTTCATTTCCTTCATCTGTTTGATTGTGTTTTCCTGTAATTCTTTAAGGGATTTTTGTGTTTCCTCTTTAAGGTCTTCCAGTTGCTTTCCAGTGTTCTCTTCTATTTCTTTATGGGAGTTATTTATTTCCTCTTAAAATCTTCTGTCTTCATCATTAGATGTGATTTTAAATCTGAGCCTCGCTTTTCTGGTGTGTTGGGTATCCATGGCTTGTTGTGGTGGGAGAACTGGGTTCTGTTAATGCCAAGTAGTCTTGGTTTCTGTTCCTTATGTTCTTGCCCTTGCCTTTTGCCATCTGGCTATCTCTGGTATTAGCTGGTCTTTCTCTCTCTGACTGTGCCTTTTCCCACCTGCAAGTCTTGGTGTCAATACTCCTTGAAGGCCAGCTCTCTTTGAGAGGAATTTGGGTTCGGAGTGCTGTGGTACAGGGTCACCCCTGGGGTGCAGACAGAAACCAGAAGGATCTTGTCCTCAGCTGTCCCTTGGTTCCTGTGTCCTGATGGCTCTGTAAGGGTTCCTCTAGATCCAGTGAATTTGAACAGAAGTAGTGGTCTTGCCTGTGCTTGAAGGTGTGTCAGCACTCCTGGGATACCAACTCTGTCCTGGCACTATTTGAGTATGAAGTCCTATGTCACAGGATCCGCTTCCAACCACCAAAAGAAAGCAGAGGACCACTCCTTAGCCCCTGTGTCCTGGGGATTCCTGGTGGGTCCCTCTGAACAGACAGGCTTTCCCACCATCCTGGGATCTAGTTTTCTCCTGGCACTGTTTGGCTATGAAGCCCTCATTGCCCAGGCAGATGTCTCCGACTACAGATGGGAAATGGAAGGCTCCTTCCCCGGGCTGTTTCTCAGTCACTGTGTCCCAAGGATTCCAGGAGAGTCCTGATGAGCAGTGGTGCTCATCTTACCCCCACTCACTGGCTTTTCCACACTCCTGGGATGCTAGCTTTTCCTGGTGCTATTTGGCTATGGAGCCCTGGTGGCTCAGGCAGAGGTCTCCTGCCACTGATGGAAACCCCAGAAAATAGTTTTATTTCAAGAGCTAGCTATCCCACTCCTGGGCATATACCCAAATGATGCCCCACGGTACCACATAGACACTTGTTCAACATCAATAGCTTTATTCTTAGTAGACAGAAACTGGAAACAACCTAGATGTCCCTCAACTGAAGAATGGATAAAGAATATGTGGTATAGCTACAAAGTGGAACACTATTTAGCTATTAAAAACAAAGATATCATGAATTTTGCAGGCAAAAGAATGGACCTTGAAAATATCCTGAGCGAGAAACCCCAGAATAAGAAAAACATGTAAGGTATTTACTCACTCGTAAGTGGACATTAGCCATGAAGCTTAAGACAATCATGCTATACCCACAGACCCAAAGAAACTGGGTAATAAGGAGGTTCCAAGGGCAGATGATGGAATCTTACTCAGAAGGGGAATCTAGTTATCAGAGGTGGATGGAGAAAGGAAACTGGGTAGGAGAGGGGGTGAGGAGGGAAATGAAGATAAGATCAGGTGTGGAGAGGAAGGGGTGGAAATGGACTTGGAGTGAGAAAGGAAATTTCTGGGAGGGGGAATATCTGGTGACAAGATGAAAGCCTAGGACTGGAGATAATACATGGAGTCTATGGGAGGTGACCCTAGCTGAAATTATTACCATAAAGACATACAGAGACTGAAGTGGCCATCTCCTATAGCCAGGGAGGACTTCCAGAGGAGGTGTGGGTACATCAACCCACTCTCAAATCCTTCAACCCAAAGATTGTCTTGCCTACAAGATACACAGCAATAAAGTTGGAGCAGAGACTGAGGGAACAGCAAAACCGTGACTGCTTCAACTTGAGAACCATACAATCTGAGAGAGCCAACCACTGACACTATTAATTATACTCTGGTATTCTTGCAGAGAGTAGCTTAGCATAACTGTCTCCTAAGAGGCTTCATTCAGCAATGGGTAGAGGCAATGCAGAGACCCACAGTCAAGCATCAGGCAGAGCCTGGAGAGTCTTGGGAAAGAGAAGGGAAATAGGAATGACCAAGTCTGAGATGTCAGGGACACCTCACGAAGACACCACAAGAAGACCCACAGAGTCAACTAACCTAGGACCATGGAGGTTCACAGAGCCTGGGTCACCAACCAGAGATCATGCAGTAGCTGGACCCAGACCCCCTAGGCATTTGTAGCAAATGTGCAGTTGGTGTTCATGTGGAACTGGGGCTGTGTGGGTCTCTGTTCCTTGCTATTGGATCCCTTTCCCCCCCTACTTGGACTGCCTGGCTGGACCTCAGGGGGAGAAGATGTGCCTAGTCCTTAAGAGACCAGATGCCCTAGGGTGAGGAGGTAAGTAAGGGGGATTCCCCTTCTTTGAGGAGGTGTGGAGAGAATGGGGGAGGGGCATAAAAAGGTGGAACTAGAAAGACAGGAGGGAGGGGGTCTATGATTGGGATGTAAAATGAATAAAAAAATAAAAAGAAATTTTTTTTTTAAAAGAATCTCAACATATCAATAAGAATAGATTATGGCTTAAGTGATTGTAAGTATGTCCTTGGGAAGAGGCTAAAACATGTAGATTCAAACTCAGTAACAGCCTCTTTTGCTCCTCTAGTTTTGTTTATTCTTCAATTCATGCATATTCATGTTGAAATCTCAACAGCAAACCAGGAAGATGATCCAAACCCACAAGGGACCATTCTGAAAATATGACACAAAAAGGTAAGTGAGAATTAACTCTCATATTAGATGATGGGCAGTCAGCATAATGTTTCTAAATGATACATAAGTGTGTGGCAATTGTGTGTCTTTTCACTCCTATGCTAAGGCATATGCTAAGATTTTCCTACAGGCCTTCTTTATCTTAAAAGTGTGATGGTTCAGTGGGTAAAGGTGCTAGCCCTGAAAGCCTGTTGACCTGAATTAACTTCCTACAGCTGGATGTGACAGTCTGCATCTATATAGTTCACCATTCCTATGGTGGAGAAATGGGAGGGACTGAGAATATAACTGCCTGGAAGTCCATGTATAGTTAACCTTGAATATGCAGCTCAGAAGTAAAGTATCAAAAGAGATTCTTCCTCCATATAGTAGGAGAGAACTGATTCCTGAAAGCCATGGTGTGTGTACTCATGCACACGCATGTGTGTGTGTGCACATACACAAACAAAACACAAGTGCACACAAATGATATGCAAGCACACATGTATATCAACCAATTAACCAACAAATAAATAAATAAATACATTTTTAATGTGTTTTCTAGTAGTTATGGTGGGTTAGAACTATAATTCCAGTATTCAGATGCCCAGGTCCTACTGTCTTGAGTTCAAACTGTTGTGGGCTAAACAGTGATATCCAGCCTTAAAGGAAAGAATAACAGCAAAAAAGAAAAACAAACAAAAAGTAGTAATGGTGTAAGCCCAGTATTTTATGCTGAAAATTATATGCCTACTAGGAAGCATAATATAACGTAAGAGTATCCAAAGGTTCAGGAAATCTCACTTGTCTTTTCCTCTCTGCATGCCTGGCTTTCCTTCCTATTGAGCTACTTCAGTGAAAATTTGGAAACAAAGAGTCTGGGACCTGAATTTGAAAGACTCAATTTCAAAACCACTTTACCATAGACCTTGCAGCCTTCATTTCTCTCAACTGAATCAGGGTAATTTTTGGGTGATGCTATACCATAACTAGGTCAGTCTGAGCTGACCAGTCTGAGAGACTGTCACAAAGTCTCTGAGGATGACTTCAAGACCCTTTTAGTACAAGTTAGACTCTGCTTCCTCCCTGGCCTTAGAATTCTCATTTTGTCTGCACACTGACAGGAGCTTGTTCTATTTGGAACAGACATGACAGCAAGCAGCTCAGCCTATGAAGCTGATTCACAGGAGCAGAATGCCATTTTTTTTAAAATGACCACATCGTTAGGACGCTAGAAAGTGATATACATCAGTTGACTCAGCCGAGCTCTGTGGAAGACAGATCTATAACCAGATGACCAATGCACTCATTAAATAAACCACTTTGCTACAGGAACTTGTATAATTATGTCAGCATGATTCATCATTGTCCTGTAGAAAGATTGTGAGGCCTAATAAATATAAATGGCTAGGTTAGAAAATGAAATAATATAAAAAATAAACAATCTTCTAATAATCAATAAAAAAGGAATGTTTTATGAGGAGCCAGTGATAGAAAAATGAGATTACAGTCACTTTGAACATTCTATATTTTTCATTTTGAATACATCACACATTCTATATGATACTAGTTCATAATCTAGCAATAATCAAGCTATTTAAAATGAACTTTACATAAAACAGAAGATATAATTCTTCCATCAATAAAATGTTTGTAGATAGTCAAAATAAAAAAAAATTGTTTCAATAGAAGTTTATTCCCATGTCCCTTCCTTCTCCAGCAGTCTGATTTATTTCTGATGCTGGGAAATTAGCTCAGGTCCTCCACATGTTAAGAAACTGTTTTACCTTTGAGGTCCATCCCTAACCTCATTGATGGACATTATATTAGACTTACTTCACATGAAGATTCTTTTGCTTTCGTTTGTGTAAGCTCATTATGATTTCTTCCCCTCTGCCTTTCCCTCTCCAACTCCTTCCCATCCCCTCTGTCTTTGAAACAGTTTTTTTTTTTTCTGGGTAATAGCCTTAACTGTCCTAGAAGTTACTTTTTAGACCAGGTAGGTCTTGAACTCATAGAGATATGCCTGCCCCTATCTCCCAAGCTTATCATGATTTCTGTGACATTTATTTACTTGGCTGTATACAACTAGGCTTGAGTACAGAAATAAGCTATAGTCACCACATTTAAAATATGTCATTATTTATTTGGCACATGTGTGTGCACACATGAAAATGTGTATATGTGTGTGTGTGTGTGTGTGTGTGTGTGTGTATGTACCACCCTTATAGAATGATTTCTAGGAATATATTATATATGTATGAATGTATGTATGCCAAGACCTGTACATGGAGGTCAGAAGACAACCTTACATATATTGGTAACATTTTAAAAGAAGATTTATTTATTTATATATGTTGCTCTCTTCAGACATACTAGAAGAGAGCATCAGACTCCATTACAGATGTTTGTGAGCCACCATGTGGTTGCTGGGAATTGAACTCAGGACCTCTGGAAGAACAGCCAGTGCTCTTAACCGCTGAACCATCTCTCCAGCCATATTGGTAACTTTTTATAGCAGAAATATGACATCATTTTATTTCCTATACTTATTTTTACATTTTTATTTATTTACTTTTTTACATCACTGTAAAGGAAGTTGTTGTGAAAATCTTTGTATGATCTTTGTAAGCAGATATTTTCATTTTTCTTGTGAAAACTTTACCACAGGCAGAGGTATGTGGTAATTTGGGAAGAGGCTGTCCAATTTACAGTTAGAAGCAAGGATCTTGGTATTCAGTGGTAGAGTAGGATGATTAGAGATAATAACAACTAATCTAGAAGGAAATACTTAAAAATGATTTTACAATACATAAATAGTAAATATATGAGGCTGTAGATATATTTAACTTTATTTAATCACTGCACAGTATATACATGTACTCTGTCGTGTTGGTAGGAGCCATTTCTGTTGAGCACCAATTAAACCTACTTAAGGTTATAACAACATGAAACTAAATAAATATGCACAATCAGTTGAGAGGAGAAACATCCAAAGTTGACTAGAGTTGTGTGGAAATTGAGTATTATAGCAAAACAAACAAGCAAACAAGCAAACAAATAAAAACCCTAACAACTCAGACAAACAAGGTCATGGAAAAGTACTTGAAATTCAAGAAATGAACAAATAAAAATTTGAGTTCATTAAAAAATGTATCTAAAGAGAATATAGCTTGGAGTCAGAAAATTTTGTATTTTGTTGCCCTTACAGAATGATTTCTAAGGATATATTATGTTAGACATTAAGAATTCTCATTTATCTGTGTAGACCTGGCTGTTGAGAAACTTATTTTGGAGACAAGGCTATCTTCTGCTTGTCTCTGCTTTGTTGTAGAGGGGGAGGGAAGATTGTAGGAGTCGGAGGGGAGGGAGAACACCAGGAGAACAAGGCTTACTGAATCAACTAAGGAGATCTCACAGAGCTTGAAGTGGCAAGCACTGGGTTTGTATGGGTCTACACCAGATCTTCGGTATGTATGTTATAGCTATTAGCTTGGTGTTTCTGTGGAACTCCCAACAGTGAGAATGGGTGGTTTCTCATTCTTTTGCTACACTTGACTCTCTTTTCCTCTTACTGGGTTTTCTTGTCCAGCCTAGATATGAGAGCTTTTCCATTGTTTTATTGTTAGTTTGTCTTGTTCCATTTGGCTGTCATCTCTTTGAAGCCAGCTCTTTTTGGAAGAGGGAGTGGAGGAAGAATAGATCTGAGGGAGAGAGAAGGCAGGGAAGTTGAAATGAGAGAAATGAAGGAAAAGGAAATTGTGGTTGGGATATATTTTGTGAGAGAAGAAACAATTTTCAATAATATAAATAATTCTCATGTAATTAGTTAAATAATTAAATATCTGTTTTAGAGGCCAGAGAAATAGATCAGTTATTAAGAGCATCCTCTATTTTTTCAGTTAATCAATTAATTAGTTTATTTATTTACATTCCACACTCTGTTCCCCTTACTATCCCCTATATCACAGGGTCCCTCCCCCATTTCCCTTTCCTCTGAGAGGGTGGGGCCTCCCTGGGAATCCTCCCACCCTGGCACATGAATTCTCTGTCTGATTAGGTGCCTATTCTCCCACTGAGGCCAGAAAAGGCAGCCAGGTGGACTGAGTTCCATATTTGCTGTATATGTTTTGGGGGCCTCTTTCCAGTCTGTGTAAGCTCTTTGGTTGTCTCAGTCTCTGAGTGCTTACAGGGGTCCAGGTTAATTGGCTCGATTGGTCTTTGTGTGGGGCTCCCTTCCCTTCAGGGCCTCCAGTCCTTCCCTCAACTCTTCCATAAGTGCCCCTGACCTCCATCCAATGTTTGGCAGTGGGTATCTGCATCTATTTCAGTCCATTTCTTGGTAGAACCTCTCAGAGGACAGTTATCCAAGGCTCCTGTCTACAAGCATCATTATTAATGTCAGAGATTGGTGCTAACCCATGGGATGAATTTCTAGTTGGATTGGTTATTGGTTGGCCTTTCCTTCAGTCTCTGCTTCATCCCTGCATTTCTTTTAGACAGAAACATTTTGGGTTGAAAGCTTGGTGGGTGGGTTGTTTTCATTAACTCTTCATTAGGGGTCCTGCATGGCTACAGGAAGTGGTGTCTTCAGTTCCCTGTACCCACTGTTTCAGATCTTGGCTAAGGTTACTCACATTAACTCCTGGGAAACTTCCATATCCCAGGTCTTTGTGACTTCCTGGAGATTATCCCCTCCTCCCCTCTCCTGCTACCTTTTAATATACATTCATTCTCTTGGCCTCTGGGCCTTTTTCCTGTCTCTCACCAAACCTGATCTCCTGATATATATATATATATATATCAGAATATATATATATCCTGAGTTCTTTGTATATTAGCCCTCTGTCACATCTAGGATTAGTGAAGATCTTTACCCAATCTATAAGCTGTCATATTTTTCTGTTGACAGTATCCTTTGCCTTATAGAAGATTTTCAGTTTTATGAGATCCCATTTATCAATTGTTAATCTTAGGGCCTGAGCCACTGTGTTCTGCTCACAAAATTGTCTCCTATATACATACATTCAAGGCTACTTCCCAGTTTCTCTATTAGATATAGTGTGTTCAGTTTTATGTTGAGGTCCTTGATCCACTTGGACATAAGGTTTTTTTGCAGGGTAATAACTATAGATCTATTTTCATTCTTCTACATGAAGACATCTAGTTAGACCAGCACCATTTGTTGAAGATGCTTTCCTTTTTTTATTGTATGGTTTTGGCTTCTTTTTCAAAAATCAAGTGGCTATAGTATATGGTTTTATCTCTGGGTCTTCAGTTCTATTCCTTTATTCAACCTGTCTGTTTCTGTACCAATACCATACAGTTTTAATCACTATTGATCTGTAGTAGAGCTTGAGATAAGAGATAGGGATTCTTCCAAAGCTTCTCTTATTGTTCAGGATTGTTGTGGCTATCCAGGCTTTTTGCTTTTCCCTGTGAAGTTGAGAGTTGCTCTTTCAAGGTCTGTAAAAATTATGTTATAATTTTGAAGGGAATTACATTGAATATGTAGATTGTTTTGGTAAGATGGCCATTTTCATTATGTTAACTCTACTGAACCATGAGCATGGGTGATCTTTCTGTCTTCTGATATCTTCTTCAGTTTCTTTCTTCAGAGACTTGAAGGTTTTGTCATTCAGATCTTTTACTTGTTTGGCTTAGGCTTACACCAAGATATTTTATATTATTATGGCTATTGTAAGTAGTGTTATTTCCCTAATTTCTTTCTCTGCTTCATCATTTGTATAAATTATGGCTACTGATTTTCTTTGAGTTAATTTTATTTCCAGCCACTTTGCTAAAGTTGCTTATCAGCTGTAGGAGTTCTTGGGCCGAATTTTGGGAATCACTTATGTATACTATCATTGGTGAATAGTACATTTTGATTTCTTCCTTTCCAATTTGTATTCCCTTGATCTCCTTTTGTTGTCTTATTGCTATAACTAGAACTTCAAGAACTGTATTGAATAGATAGGGAGAGAGTGGGAAGCCTTGTCTCGTCCCTGATTTTAGTGGGGTTGTGTTAAGTTCCTCTCCTTTTAATTTAATGTTGGCTACTGGGTTACAAGTATATTGTTTTTCTTATATTTGTGTGTGTGTGTATGTGTGTGTGTGTGTGTGTGTTGTGAATCTCTGATCTCTCCAAGACTTTTTTTGTAATAATAAAGTCATTAGATTTATTAAATTTCATTTTAAGTACTAGTTTCTGTACTTCTCCAAGACTTTTTTTTCTACTTTATTTACATTTCAAATGTTTTCACCTTTCCAGATCTCTCCTTTGGAACCTCCCTCCTCCTCCACCCCCCACCTCTATGGGGGTATTCCCCCACCCACCCACCCACTCTTATCTTCCCTCCTTGGCATTCTCCTATACTGGGGGATCTAATACCCACAGGCCCAAGGGCCTCTCCTCCCCCTGATGTCTAACAGGACCCTCCTCTGCTTCATATGTGGCCAGCACCATGGGTCACTCCATGTGTATTCTTTGGTTGGTAGATCAGTCTCCAGGAGTATCAGGGGATCAGGCCATTTGCCACTGTTGCTGCCTTTCTGGGGATGCAAACTCTCTCAGCTCCTTCAGTCCCTTCTCCAAGTCCTCCATCTGGGACCTCCCACTCCGCCCTACTGTTGCTGTGAAGTGACTCTTGGGTATTTTGAACTTTTGGGCTAATAACCCTTAACAGTAAGTACATACCATGTTCATTCTTTTGTGACTGTGTTACCTATCTCAGGATGATATTTTCAAGATCCATCCATTTGCCTGCGAATTTCATGAAGTCATTGTTTTTAATTGCTGAGTAGTATTCCATTGTGTAAATGTACCACATTTTCTGTATCCATTCCTCTGTGGATGGACATCTGGGTTGTTTCCAGTTTCTGGCTATTATAAATATGGCTGCTATGAACATAGTGAAACATGTGTCTTTATTACATGTTGGAACATCTTCTGGGTATATGCCCAGGAGTGGAATAGCTGGGTCCTCAGGTAGTATGATGTTTGTTTTGCTGAGGGTCCACCAAGCTGATTTCCAGAGAGGTTGTATCAGTTTGCATTCCCACCAGCAATGGAGGAGTGTTCCTCTTTCGCCACATCCTCGCTAACATCTGCTGTCACCTGAGTTTTTGATCTTAGCCATTCTGATTGGTGTGAGGTGAAATCTCAGGGTTCTTTTGATTTGCATTTCTCTGATGACTAAGGATGTTAAACATTTTTTTAGGTTCTTCTCGGCCATTCGAGTTTCCTCAGTTGAGAATTCTCTGTTAAGCTCTCTTCCACATTTTTTGATAGGGTTATTTGGATCTCTGGAGTCTAGCTTCTTGAGTTCTTTGTATACATTGGATATCAGCCCTCTATCAGATGTAGTATTGGTAAAGATCTTTTCCCAATCTGTAGTTTGCCATTTTGTCCTATTGACAGTGTCCTTTGCCTTACAGAAGCTTTGTAATTTTTTTTTAATTTTCATATTTTATTTACATTTCAAATGTTTCCCCCTTTCCAGATCTCCTCTTTGGAACCTCCGCATTCCCTCTGCCCTCCCCCAGCCACTATGGGGCTATTCCCCAACCCACCCCACCACCCCTCCACCCCCTCGTCTTCCCTCCTTGACATTCTCCTATACTGGGGGATATAACACCATCAGGCCCAAGGGCCTCTCCTCCCCTTGACAGGTAACAAGACCCTCCTCTGCAGTCTTTGTGGCCAGCACTATGGGTCCCTCCATGTGTATTCTTTAGTTGGTGGATCAGTCTCCTCCAGAAGTATGGGGAGTCAGGCCAGTTGCCAGTGTTGCTACCTCACTGGGGCTGCATACTCCCTCAGCTCCTTCAGTCCTTTCTCCAAGCCCTCCATCTGGGACCTTGCACTCAGTACTACTGTCACTGCGAAGTGACTCTTGGGTATTTCAACCTTTTAGGCTAATAACCACTTAACAGTGAGTACATACCATGATCATTCTTTTGTGACTGCATTACCTGGCTCAGAATGATGTTTTCAAGATCCATCCATTTGTCTACGAATTTCATGAAGTCATTGTTTTTAATAGCTGAGTAGTATTCCATTGTGTAAATGTACCACATTTTCCGTATCCATTCCTCTGTGGAGGGGTTGTTTCCAGCTTTTGGCTATTATAAATATGGCTGCTATGAACGTAGTGGAACATGTGTCTTTATTACATGTTGGAACATCTTCTGGGTATATGCCCAGGAGTGGAATAGCTGGGTCCTCAGGTAGTATTATGTCCAATTTTCTGAGGGTTTGCCAAACTGATTTCCAGAGAGGTTGTATCAACTTGCATTCCCACCAGCAATGGAGGAGTGTTCCTCTTTCTCCACATCCTCGCCAACATCTGCTGTCACCTGAGTTTTTGATCTTAGCCATTCTGACTGGTGTGAAGTAGAATCTCAGGGTTGTTTTGATTTGCATTTCCCTGATGACTAAGGATGTTGAACATTTCTTTAGGTACTTCTCGGCCATTCGAGTTTCCTCAGTTGAGAATTCTCTGTTTAGCTCACTTCCCTATTTTTTGATAGGGTTATTTGGATCTCTGGAGTCTAGCTTCTTGAGTTTTTTGTATACATCGGATATTAGCCCTCTATCAGATGTAGGATTGGTAAAGATGTTTTCCCAATCTGTAGGCTGCCATTTTGCCCTAATTACAGTGTTCTATGTCTTACAAAAGTTTTGTAATTTTATGAGGTCCCATCTGTCAATTCTTTACCTTAGAGCACAAGCCATTGGTGTTCTGTTCAAAAACATTTCCCCTGTGCCCAAGTGTTCAAGACTCTTCCCCACTTATCTGGTTTTATGTGAAGGTCCTTGATCTACTTGGACTTGAGCATTGTGCAGGGAGATAGGAATGGATCAATTTGCAATCTTCTACATGTAGACCACCCGTTGATCCAGCACCATTTGTTGAAGATGCTGTCTTTTTCCACTGTATGGTTTTAGGTCCTTTGTCGAAGATCAAGTGACCATATGTGTGTGGATTCATTTCTGGGTCTTTGATTCTATTCCATTGATCTACCTGCCTGTCACTGTACCAATACCATGCAGTTTTTATCACAACTGCTCTGTAGTACAGCTTGAGGTCAGGGAGGCTGATTCCCCCAGAAGACCTTTTATTGTTGAGGATAGTTTTTGCTATCCTAGGTTTTTTCTTATTCCATATGAATTTGAGAATTGCTCTTTCTAGGTCTACAAAGAATTGAGTTGGGATTTTGATGGGGATAGCATTGAATCTGTATATTGCTTTCAGCAGGATGGCCATTTAAACTGTGTTAATCCTGCCGATCCATGAGCATGGGAGATCTTTCCATCTTCTGAGGTCTTCTTCAATTTTGTTCTTCAGAGACTTGAAGTTCTTGTCATACAGATCTTTCACTTGTTTGGTTAGAGTCACACCAAGATATTTTATATTGTTTGGGACTATTGTGAAGGGTGTCATTTCCCTAATTTATTTTTCAGCGTGTTTATCCTTCGAGTATAGGAAGGCTACTGATTTGCTTGAGTTTATTTTATATCTAGCCAGTTTGCTGAAGTTGTTTATCAGCTGTAGCATATCTCTGGTCCAGTTTTTCGGGTCACTTAAGTATACCATCATATCATCTGCAAATAGTGATATTTTGATTTCTTTCTTTCCAATTTGTATCCCTTTGATTTCCTTTTGTTGCCTGTTTGCTTTAGCTAGAACTTCAAGTACTATGTTGAATAGATAGGGAGAAAAAGGGCAGCCTTGTCTAGTCCCTGATTTTAGTGGGATTGCTTCAAGTTTCTCTCCATTTAGTTTGATGTTGGCCACTGGTTTGCTGTATATTGCTTTTACTATGTTTAGGTATGCTCCTTGAATTCCTGATCTTTCCAAGACTTTTACCATGAAGGGATGTTGAATTTTGTCAAATGCTTTTTCAGCATCTAATGAGATGACCATGTGGTTTTTTTCTTTGAGTTTGTTTATGTAGTGGATTACATTAATGGATTTCCAGATATTGAACCATCCCTGAATCCCTGGGATGAAGCCTACTTTATCATGGTGAATGATCATCTTGATGTATTCTTGGATTCGGTTTGCAAGAATTTTATTTTTTTGCATCAATATTCATAAGGAAAATTGGTCTGAAGTTTTCTTTTATTGTTGGGTCTTTACGGGGCTTTGGTATCAGTGTAACTGTGGCCTCATAGAATGAATTGGGTAGTGTTCCTTCTGTTTCTATTTTATGGAATAGCTTGAAGAGTTTTGGTATTAGGTCTTCTTTGAAGGTCTGATAGAATTCTGCACTGAACCCATCTGGTCCTGCGCTTTTTTTGGTTGGGAGACTTTTAATGACTGCTTCTATTTCTTTAGGGGTTAAGGGACTGTTTAGATCGTTTATCAGATCCTGATTTAACTTTAGTAATTGGTATCTGTCTAGAAACTTGTCCATTTCCTCCAGATTTTCCAATTTTGTTGCATATAGGCTTTTGTAGTAGGATCTGATGATTTTTTTAATTTCCTCAGAGTCTGTTGTTGTATCTCCATTTTCATTTCTAATTTTGTTAATTTGGATACTGTCTCTGTGCCCTCTGGTTAGTCTGGCTAAGGGTTTATCTATCTTGTTGTTTTTCTCAAAGAACCAGCTCTTGGTTTTGTTGATTCTTCGTATAGTTCTTTTAGTTTCCACTTGGTTGATTTCAGCCCTTAATTTGATTATTTCTTGCCTTCTACTCCTCTTGGGTGTATTAGCGTCTTTTTGTTCTCGAACTTTCAGATGTGCTCTTAAACTGTTAGGGTATGCTCTCTCCTGTTTCTTTTTGGAGGCATTCAGAGCTATGAGTTTTCCTCTTAACACTGCTTTCTTTGTGTCCCATAGGTTTGGGTAAGTTGTATTTTCATTTTCATTGAATTCTAGGAAGTCTTTAATTTCCTTCTTTATTGCTTCCTTGACCAACTTATCATTAAGCAGTGCATTGTTCAGCTTCCATGTGTATGTGGGCTTTCTGTTTTTGTTGTTGCCATTGAAGACCAGCCTTAATCCGTAGTGATCTGATAGGAGGCATGGGATTATTTCAATCTTCTTATATTTGTTGAAGTTTGTTTTGTGACCAATTATATGACCAATTTTGGAGAAGGTACCATGAGGTGCTGAGAAGAAAGTATATTCTTTTGATGCAGGATGAAATGTTCTATAGATATCTGTTAAACCCATTTTGTTCATAGCATCTGTTAGTTTCACTGTGTCTCTGTGTAGTTTATGTTTCCAAGATCTGTCCATTGTTGATAGTGGGGTGTTGAAGTCTCCCACTATTATTGTGTGAGGTGCAATGTGTGCTTTGAGCTTTAGTAGAGTTTTTTTTAATGAAAGTGGGAGTTCTGGCATTCGGGGCATAGATGTTCAGAATTAAGATTTCTTCTTGTTAGATTTTTTCCTTTGATGAGTAAGAAGTGTCCCTCCTCATCTTTTTTGATGACTTTTGGTTGAAAGTCAATTTTATCCAATATTAGAATGGCTACGCCAGCCTGTTTCTTGTGGCCTTTTGCTTGGAAAATTGTTTTCCAGCCCTTTACTCTGACATAGTGTTTGTCTTTAATGCAGAAGTGCGTTTCCTGGATGCAGCAAAATGTTGGGTCCTGTTTATGGATCCAGTCTGTCAGTCTATGTCTTTTTATTGGGGAGTTGAGACCATTGATGTTAAGAGATATTAATGAATAGTGATTGTTATTTCCAGTTATTTTTGATGTTGTTTATGTTGTTTGTGTGGCTATCTTCTTTTAAGTTTGTTGAAAGATCACTTTCTTTCTTTTTCTTGAGTGTAGTTTCCCTCTTTGAGTTGGCATTTCCCATGTATTATTCTTTGTAGGGTTGGGTTTGTGGAAACATACTGTGCAAATTTGAGCTTTGTAATTTTATGAGGTCCCATCTGTCGATTCTTGATCTTAGAGCACAAGCCATTGGTGTTCTGTTCAAGAACTTTTCCCCTGTGCCCATGTGTTCAAGACTTTTCCCCACTTTCTCTTCTATTAGATTCAGTGTATCTGGTTTTATGTGGAGGTCCTTGATCCACTTGGACTTGAGCGTTGTACAGGGAGATAGGAATGGATCAATTTGCAATCTTCTACAGGTAGACTGCCAGTTGAACCAGCACCATTTGTTGAAGATGCTGTCTTTTTTCCACTGTATGGTTTTAGCTCCTTTGTCAAAGATCAAGTGTCCATAAGTATGTGGGTTCATTTCTGGGTCTTCGATTCTATTCCATTGATCTACCTGCCTGTCGCTGTACCAATACCATGCAGTTTTTATCACTACTGCTCTGTAGTACAGCTTGAGGTTAGAGAGGCTGATTTCCCCAGAAGTTCTTTTATTCTTTAGAATAGTTTTTGGTATCCTGTGTGTTTTGTTATTCCATATGAATTTTAGAATTGCTCTTTCTAAGTCTATGAAGAATTGATTTGGGATTTTGATGGGGATTGCATTGAATCTGTAGATTGCTTTTGGCAGGATGGTCATTTTAACTATGTTAATCCTGCCAATCCATGAGCATGGGAGATCTTTCTGTCTTCTGAGGTCTTCTATTTCTTTCTTCAGAGACTTGAAGTTCTTGTCATACAGATCTTTCACATGTTTGGTTAGAGTCACACCAAGCTATTTTATATTGTTTGTGACAATTATGAAGGGTGTTATTTCCCTAATTTCTTTCTCAGCCTGTTTATCCTTCGAGTATAGGAAGGCTACTGATATGTTTGAGTTAATTTTGTATCCACCCACTTTGCTGAAGTTGTTTATCAGCTGTAGCAGCTCTCTGGTGGAGTTTTTCGAGTCACTTAAGTATACCATCATATCATCTGCAAATAGTGATATTTTGATTTCTTCCCTTCCAAGTTGTTTCCTTTTGTCCTCCTTTTGTTGTCTGATTGCTTTAGCTAGATCTCCAAGAGTTTTAACATGAATGGGTGTTGGATTTAGTCAAAGGATTTTTGAGTATCTAGTGAGATGATGATCATGTGATTTTTTTTCAGTTTGTTTATATACTAAACTACATTGTTGGATTTTCATATATTGAACTATCCCTGTATCCCTGGGATGAAGCTTACTTGATTATGGTGAATGATGTTTTTGATAGGTTCTTGAATTCAGTTTGCCAGCATTTTATTGAGTGTTTTTCTATAGATGATCATAAGTGAAATTGGTTTCAAGATCTCTTTGTTCTTTGAGTCTTTGTGTAGTTTAGATATCAGGGTGACTATGGCCTCATAGAATGAATTAGATAGTGTTCTTTCTGTTTCCATTTTGTGGAATAGTTTGAATATTGGTATTAGCTCTCATTTGAAAGTCTGGTAGAATTCTTCTCTAAAGCCTTTTTTTTTTATTTGGTTGGAAGAATTTAATGATTGCTTCTATTTTCTTAGGGATTGTGGAACTGTTTGTATCATTTGCTTGATCTTGATTTAACTTTGATATTTGGTGTCTGTCTAAAAATTCATCCATTTCACATTTTGTTTAGATTTTCCAGTTTTTTTGAAGTACAAGCTTTTGCAATAAGACTGAATGATTTTTTGAATTTCCTCAGTTTATGTTGTTATGTCTCCTTTTCATTTCTGATTTTGTTAATTTGGATACTGTCTCAGTGCCTTTTAGTTAGCTTGGTTAAGTGTTTGTCTGTCCTATTGATTTTCTCAAAGTACTAGCTCTTGGTTTTGTTGATGCTTTGTATTATCCTTTTTGTCTTCAATTGATTTATTTCAGCCCTGAGTTTGACTATTTCCTGCCATCTACTCCTCTTGCGTTTCTTTTTGTTCTAGAGCTTTCAGTTGTGTTGTTAAGTTGCTGGTATGAATTCTCTCCAATTTCTTTTTGAAGGCCCTTAGTGGTATAAATTTTCCTCTTATCACAGCTTTCATTGTGTCCCAAAAGTTTAGGAATGCTGTACCTCCATTTTCATTGAATTCTAGAAGGTCCTTAATTTCTTTCCATTTTTCTTCCTTAACCAAATGATCATTGTTCAGTTTCCATGGGTATGTGGGCTTTCTGTTGTTTCTATTGTTGTGGAAGTCCAGCCTTTATATGTGGTGATCTGATACAATGCAAGGGCTTATTTCAATGTTCTTATGTCCAGTAAGGCTTGCTTTGTGCCTGATTATGTAGTCAATTTTGGAGAAGGTTCTGAGAGGTGCTGATAAGAAGGTATAGTCTTTTGTTTTGGGGTGAAAGGTTCTGTAGATATCTGATAAATCCATTTGGTTCGTAAAATCTGTTAGTTTCATTGTTTAGTTTTTCTACTGATGTCCTGTCCATTTGTGAGAGTAGGGAATTGAATCCCTTACTATGATTGTGTGGGAATCAATGTGTGATTTGTACAAGAGATGTGGGCTCTGTCTTGCCCTGTGGGACCCCCATCTCCCTTCACTAGAATAGGTACTACTGACTCACCACATTCCCTTCTTCCCACTCCCAAACCCTGCCTGTCTCCCAGGATAAGTGTTCTAACCAGGGATGTATGTGAGCCCCTTCCTCAAGCCCCACAGCAGCTGAGACTCCACAGAGCCTAGCAGAGGTGGTCTCTGTCCTGCCCTATGGCAGCCCCATCTCCCTTCTGATCTACACCTCCACCTTCACTCACCTAGCAGTGTTAAAGCCAGCTGTTTGTGTAAAATTCCTTTCTTGTAAATCTCACCTTTTCCATGAAAGAGCACAATCCCTTGGAACACAGTTTATTATGTAACATTTTGTTTCAGTTTGGACAAGAACTATCCCTATGGGCTCACAAGCATTTGTGTACTTGGTCCCCAGGTTCTGGTGGGTTTTTTTTGAGGGGGGGAGGTCTGGGAACTTTAGGAGGTATAGATTATCTCTAGAGAAAGTACTTTGCTGGAAGATAAATTTGAAGTTATACAGCCTTGATCAATTTCCTGTTCTCTCTCTTTGCTTCCTTCTGTCTGGGAATGAAATATGATCATCCTTCTTCCTGCTCTTTCTACATGCCTCTTCAGCCATTATGGACTCTATACCTTTGGAACAGTAAGATTAAATAAGGCTTTTTATTGCTTTTTATCAGTGCATTTTATCACTGTATCAGAAATGGATTATTATGCTATATATTCTACGAAAATGTATATAATATCCCATTACTATTTCTTTAAATGCTTAAATTCATACCTCATTTCATACCTGAAAACTCTTTTTATTTGCCCTTATAACAGCCATTAATGTTTATCTTGGCATATATTAGTCAATTAAATGGACTTTATGGATACTTTGATCATAGTATGCAATAGTGGCCTAATGGTTATAGAGGAGTAACTAGATGCATTATGATTCTGTATGAGCCAAGAAGGAATTCATGCTTGTTATCTTAAATCTAGTTAAAAATTCATGGTTTGGGAACACTTAAGCCCTAAGGGGGAACCCATTGATGTTGTTTACTATTGTGATCAAACTGTCTTCTAAATACTTATGTTGATGTCCATAGATTTCTGCTATCCTCAGACTTGGTCATAGATACTTATTTTTGAAGTAGGCAGTAGTTAATGCAAAGATACATAACTGGTCAAAACACTTAGAATAATTGATTGTGAATTTTCAAACATAGAAGGAACATTTATATGCACCTCCTCCAACTCCTAAAGTACAGAGAACATCATGGAAGAGAAGGCAGAGCAAATGTAATAGCTAGTGGATGTCAAAGCTTTCTGTAAAATGCTGTCTTCTGGACATTATGTTTCCTGATATAAATGCTGTCTGTCTGCATATTCATGTAAGACACATGAACTCACAGCAGATTTATTACCTACATAAGATCAAATTACTTAAAAGTCTAGCATCAGTAGGAAAGGGGCTCCCAAGACTCCAAAACAGGCTTAGAAGCTATTGGAAATTGAGAGCTGCTACAGAAGAAGAGACATGGTTCAAATCTTATTTTCCATATATGCAAAGTAGTTAGAAGAGAAGATGGTATCTGGAAAGACATATAGATGCCTCTCACATGGATTTGTCTTAATCTAAGTTTTTCTGTGATAAATCATAATAGTCCAACTAGATGATTCTAATCATGCAATTATTTAAATGTTGAAAGACTAAGTTCTGAAATATTACAAAAATATATTTTGCCCATGTCTTAATGCCTATTATTAATAATTTTATTACGTTTAAGGAATAGTGCATGGTTGTAAATAATAGGAACTTCTGGCTCCATAATAATTTTATCAAACAATTTCTAAGAATTTATTCTTCCAGTTCACAGAAATAGAGTAGTGATTATTTCATTTTATGACACATAAGGAAAGAATATCTGTGTAAGCTGACATTGATAGCCAAAGGACAAAATTGTCAAAGTAAACATTTTGTTAGGAGGAAGATGACACAGCAAAGGAATTTGTCAGCAGTGTTGTCACAGAAAAAAAATTAAGCATGGGATATCATTATCTCAGGTCACTAAGGCTGTATTTAAAACAGGGTAATAGGTAAATCCATCCATGGGGTTTCCAACTGAACCTTCTTTATAGACTTACAGAGGCACATGCTTGTCTAAGGGTTGAATCAGTCTCTATATTCTGCTCTAAAATCCATTAGTTGCTGTAACTGTGTGTGAAATCATACTGTAAGAACAATGTAAGCAACATTTCATGCTACCACATTTTAGATTAACTGCTTTGTAAACTGTTTTTTATACAATTGTTATATTCATTTTTTTCTTTTCACAAGTATTATAATTTTTACAATCAACTTTGAATGGTCAAAATACTGTGCTATGGATTCAAATATTTCAAGCAAAAAAATTAGGCTAGGATGCTAAGACTGGTTAATCAATAAACTTCTTTTAGTTTCACAAAACTCAAAACAATTTATGGTCTTTAGATAATCACAGGACTTGATAACTTCTTCAGTTAAAGGTGAAATAGTACTTAATTTGCAGGAAAATAAGGGTGTCCATCTAAGGAATTAAAGGGACAGGAAAGAAAACTGATTGTTACTCATGAATTTTCCAGTAACAAAATTGAGAAAAGAACAGACCTTGGATGGCAAAACCGCACTATAGTGTAGCCCTTGCACATGGTCCCATTTTGCATTGTTTTGCAAAAGCACATTGACATACCTAAGGCTCTTAGATTGTCATTAGGAGAATGGAGCCCTATCCACCTTCTCATGGTCTGGCTTCTGAATTAAATTGATTTCTTTAACACCAACATTTGTGTCTTAAGTATTGAGTTTTGAGTGGGAATTAGATATACCAGGATCATATAATAGTGCCTCCTGCCTCTTGGGAGAACCTGAGCACTTTATTATGTAAAATTTAATTTTCTTACACCAAGAAAATTATAACAAACAAATCAACATCTTTGAATTTTACTCAATAAAACAACACCTTGTAAGACAATAGAAGATATCCTGATGATATTTGAACTTGATTTCTCTTATACATGAATTCTTTTTTTGTTCTAAATTTGGTGATTTTTATCATGATGAACAAGATAAAGATACATTTACTAACTTCTATCCTAGTTTTAAATTCCATAACTTATTACTGGTAATGAGCTTAACTGAGTGATCAGTGTGACATTAGAATACAGAAAGATAATATTGGAAAGGAGTGATAAATGGAATTGAACAGAATATGAGATACTAGCTTTTTGAAAAGTTTAGTTTCATAAAAAACAATTGAAACTGAAGTCTACACATAGACTTTGCAGAGCAGAAAGATGTATCATTTTGACAAATTACAATTAATTAAAACACTGGATTAATCTTGAAAGTTTTTTCTACCAGGATTAAATGTACATATTAACCAAAATAATTCCTGCCTTGTGAGGACTCCAAAGACCTAGCTTTGTTCTTCTCACTATTTTGGCAACAGTACTGATAAAGAGAAAACAAGAAATAACAACAAAATTATTTGGGGAATGTTTGCTTCTATTCCTTATACCCCAAAGGTTGTATCACTCGACTTAACACCTTTTTCAAGGCTAATTTTACTTCCTTGTTTCTCAAAAAATAAATCACAGGATTCAAGGAAGGGGTGACAATATTATTAAACACCTGGACAACAGAATCCAGCCAGGGACTAGAAGCAGGTCTGAGATAAATAAGAATCACGAGGCCATAGAACAACAGAATGGATGTGAAATGAGCACTACAGGTGGAGAAGGCTCTGTATCTGCCTTCTGAGGAATGGATTTTCAGGATGGAGATCACAATATGAGTGTAAGAAGTGATAATGAGAAGAAGACTCACAAGTGCAACAACACCAACATTAGTAAAACTCACAGTCCGTGCTATGGAGGTGTCTGCACATGCCAGGGAGAGCACCACAGAAATGTCACAGAAGAAATGTCAACCTAATTGGGCCCACAGTAGGGTAACTTAAAGATAAGATATGTGATGATGCTCCCATGGACAAAGCCCCCTAGCCAAGTGTCTACTGTGAGACAGGTACACACCCTATGGTTCATAATGATAGAATATCTCATAGGGTAACAAATAGCCACAAAGTGGTCATAAGCTATCACTGTATACAGGAAGCACTCAGTACACCCCAGGGTCTGATAGAAGAAAATTTGCGAGGCACAACCCTGGTATGAGATGGTTTGGCCTTGCTGTACTAGATAGTCCATCATCTTAGGAGAATTCACAGAAGGGAAGAATATGTCAAATACTACCAGATTCCCCAGGAAGAAATACATGGGGAGGGGAGGTTGGGAGAAGCCAGGATGGTGAAGAAGATGAGCAGGCTCCCCAGCAAGGCAAAGACATAGAAGACCAGGAACAGGGCAAACCGCATGCTCTCTAGTCCTTCACTGTTAGAAATTCCTAGCAGGATGAACTCTGTCACAGAGGTGTAGTTCCTCATGCTCATGGTACCCCAGCCCTGGAGAAGTGAAGCAAAGGCATGCATGAGTAACTGCTTCTAGTCCACATGAATCCTATCTAAAGCAATAGATGCAAGCAAAAGAAAATCAGTAAGAGAAAGGAGACCAGGGATGAATCTGACCTTGACATTCAGTTAAGTGATGTGCTACATTTGGTCTCCATTTCTTTAAACTGTATATGGGGAAAAGACTGAGAGAAATTGTTTCTTCATATCTGGTAAATTATAATAACAATAACAAAAATAATAAATGGGTATATTTAAAAATGGCTATATTTCAGAATACCCATTTTTCTTAAGGAAACTTCATTACCAGATGATGACCTCATTTGAGAAGGACAAGATGTGCTTGAATTGTACATAAGCCAATTGCCTCCGTATGTGCATGTAAAAATGTGACAAGGAAAGGAAATTGTGATTTTTCTTTTTAATCTTTCCCTCTGATAACATGCTTTCCACTCTTTATCACTCATACTTGGAACAATTGCCTGTTGTTTATATTCAGAGTCTACCTACACACAGGCAGAATGTGGACTGTGTCTTTAAATAGAAAGCTGTGTGCTAATAGAAATAATTTCTACATTCCCATGTTCTATGACCTCAGTCAAGTTTCAGTTCTATACTAAAAATCTCACAAATGCAAACTCCAATAACATTAATAAATCTTGAAGTCATTTATTAAAATCCTAGCCAATAGTTAATAATCCTAACAATTTCTTTTGTTTTGTGTTGCATGTACACATGTGGCCAGCAGTTGTTAATTTTTCTTTAACTGTAACTAGTATTCGTTCATGGAAATAGCCTGAGAAATCCATTCATTGTGCTGAATAGATTGCAGATCTGTGTTATTTTAGTTTTGAACAAGGAAACATCCTTGCTATACTTGAAAGCATAATTAATGCAAAGAATGAAAAAGAAGAAGAAGAAGAAGAAGAAGAAGAAGAAGAAGAAGAAGAAGAAGAAGAAGAAGAAGAAGAAG
>JADRCH010000564.1:316138-412184 GCA_019843965.1 Rhynchomys soricoides | reverse complement strand
CTCTCTCTCTCTCTCTCTCTCTCTCTCTCTCTCTCTCTCTCTCTCTGCAGTAATGTGGCACTAAAGGAGGAGAGTAATAGGGAAGGGATAAGAATAAAATAATAAAATAGGGAAGGAATAAAATCACAGATTATAGTCAATCACACCCAATTTACATAATGAGTCCAAACCTTGCAATCCATATGAGCTTATGGACAACCAACATATTCTCCCAAAACAGAGAAATCAGGGCTGATGGGACAGCACCATGAAACAAAAACTACAGTTAGTAAAATGGAAATCATTATTTTTGATAAGTCCAGAGTAAAGTAGTTTGTTATTTTTATTATACTAACAAAAATAAAAATGAAAATATTATAGAGATATTAAATCATATGCATAAGTCATATTGGTTACAGTGGATACTCAGTTTGTACAGAAGAGGTTTTCAATAGGCTTACATATGTTCACAAATACCCAAAACCAAACAACATTTTGGGTAGTATCATGGTACAGCATCCGAACTCTATATTCTCAATCACTTCTGTTAAAGCTGTTGACATGCCTTATTATTATTATTTTTATGTGTAAGTGGGGAATAACACTAAGACTTGCTCTGAGAGATACTGGGGTTCTTGTGTAAAATATCCATTTGATGTTCTGGGCACAAATTATATTTTGCAAAAATTTCAAGGATGAATGTAATGGTTATTATTAGCCTCATCCTCATAAGTGACCTCATCACCATTACTACCACCATAGGCATTATTAGTAGGAAAGAGAACTAGAAAACCATAAGCCTCAAGAATTTTTCCTTGGATCATGCAATGTATACTCAAAGGCAATATACATGAGGAAAATGGTGAAAAAATAAGTTACACAGGAAAGCATCATGGGTATTCTAAAAATACACAAAGTTGGACTAACAAATCTTATACACAGGCAAAATAAACACATTTTTCTAATATGACAACAACTCCATTCATGAGCCTGCCATGTTCAACCTGTTAAGAATTTTCTTTATGGCAGATTTGACATCCTTATTTCTCAGGCTATAGATCAATGGGTTCAGCATGGGAACAATAGTAGTGTAAAAGACAGATGATACTTTCCCTTGGTTCATTGAACTTACTGAAGATGGCTGTAAGTATGTAAAAGCAGCAGAACCATAGAAAATAGCAACAGCAGAGATGTGGGAACTGCAGGTGCTGAAGGCTTTGGACCTGCCCTCAGTGGAGCGAATATGGAGGATGCTGACAACGATGAAGATGTAGGACATAAGGATGGTCAATGCAGGTGTCAGGATATTTAATGCACTCAAGAAAAGAACCAAGAGTTCATTGATGTATATACTGGAGCATGATAGCTCCAAGAGAGGAAAAAGGTCACAAAAGTAATGGTTAATTTTATTAGTCTTGCAGAAAAACAATTTTAACATAAAGCCTGTGTGAACTGATGATCCAATAATACCCAAAGTGTAAACTCCCACTGTGAGCCAGAAGCAGAGATGATGAGACATGACAACATTGTAAAGTAAAGGGTTACAGATGGCAACATAGCGGTCATATGCCATTACAGCCAACATGTAACACTCTGCAATTGCAAAAAGAGAGAAAAAGTAGAGCTGGATCATGCATTCAGGGTAGGAGATGATATTCTCCTCTGTCACAAAGTTTACCAGCATTTTAGGGGTAATAACAGTGGAATGGCAGAGGTCAATGAAGGACAGACTGCTGAGGAAGAAGTACATGGGTGTGTGCAGGTGGGAGCTGATCACAATTAGGATGATCATGCCCAAATTCCCCAGCACTGTGAGGAGGTAGATTCCAAGGAAGAGGAGGAACAGGGGCAGCTGTAGCTCTGGCTTGGTTGAGAATCCAGCCAAGACAAATTTGATTATCATCGAATGGTTTCTATACCCCATTATCTTCTCATATTGTCCGAAGCTTCTAAGTTTAAAACAGAGAAATGATCATACTTTTCTGCATCATCTGTATTCTCTGTCTCCTTTCTCGGCCTGTGTTTTCTCTGTCCCTTTTCTCTTTCTCTCTGTCTTTCCCTCTCATTTTCCCTCATCCTTTCCCAACTCTGTCTCTCTTCTGTCTCTGTCTTTTTTCTCTGTTCTCTGCTTCTGTCTCTTCATCTTTCTCTCACTTTCTCTGTCTCTCTCTGTCTCTATCTGTCTCTGTCTCTGTCTCTCTCTCTCTCTCTCTGTGCATTTGGGAGAGACAGAGAGGTGGAACAAGACAGAGACTTGAAAAATTCTGTGGAGATTATTTTCCCTCATCAAAGTAGACATGTTATATAATTGGTTCTGAAGCTTCTCCTGTTTTCTTGGGACAAGAGATGACTGTACAATCAGAGGAAGAAAAACTGACATGTATGACCTTTACATTAGTACTTATCATAACCTTTTAGGATGTGTGTAAGCTCTATCCTTTAAATTCATTTTAAAACACAGGATTATTAGTTATATTTTTGATGAGCTTTTTCCCTTCTCAACTTCTCTGTAGTTTATATTGTCATGCATATTACTGTTTATAATGCATAGCAATAAGCATTTTATCAGACTCAGAATCAACAATCACAAACGTTTTCATTCATAGTATTTCTTTACTGTGATTTTGACTCGTGTTAGCTGATAAAATGTCTGACTTGTCAACACAGTTCAGATGTTTCTCAATTGAAACTGCCACACTGTGAATCCTATATGCTGTACCTAGTCCTGCCACCCTACAAAGCAGAACTTAATTTCCCCAAAGCAGATCCTTAATTTCCTGCTTATATCATAATAGTAGAGGAAGTGTCTTTCCTTGCTCTAACTTGGATAGTTCTAGGGGAGAAATTCAATAATATAACTTAGTTATATACTTCACAAATGAGGAAAAGAAGCAATGGACCATGATGATCCCTGCTAACTGGACTTCATTATTGAATTCGTACAGCTCAGAATACTACTCGTTTGAGATGAGTTTAGGAAGACAAGCACAAGATGATTCTTCACTGGTCAAATTCTGTGATCATGAAGTTCATATGTCCCCTCAACATGTTTATTGATGGTGGCTTGTGGATAATCAGAGATTTTGGAATATTTAGTTAGAATTTTTTCAACACACTATAGCTAATGGTATGATGTAATTTTCAAAATGACCAATGTACATTTACTTTTATATTTCAAAAGTAAACAGGTAAATTCTAGAATACAGAAAAAACATTCAACCAACATCTTTACTACTATTTTCAGACCAGAATGGAAAACTTTGAAAGGGCATAGAAACCAGATAATTTCAGAAAATAAATCAACAACTCTTGTAAGTTGAGGAATATCTAAAGTAATAGAGAGTAATTTGTCAACATAGTAAAAATCCACATATCACATGATATGTGTATCTTAAAATTCAACTCTTTGGTCTATTTAAAAAGATTTGGTCTCACTGTATTTGTCTCCAAAGGCTTAAGGTAAAATTAATGACCTGAAGTCATGGACAGAAGTATGTTGCTTCTAGACCAAAAAGGTCTCCTAAAAGTCAGACACAATTTAATTTCCTTAAAGCCGACAATGTCATAGGACTTTATTTTTATATAACCCTTTTTTAGCTATAACTCAAGAATGCAACATTTGTCATGTTAAATCACCTTTAAGACCTCTTCCAACTTCCAGTTTCTTGATAATGCTAATATCATTAAGCAAGAAAGTTAAATTTCAAATCTTTTCTCAAAGTCTTATTTACTGTATGACCACAGGAAATGTTAATCTATTATTCAGTCCACCTAGAAAGCAGAAATTCAAATACCCAACACACAAGAGTTAAATTAATTGGGAAACAATTTCTGGATCATAGTATGAGCTTAATGTATGCTCATAATGCTTACTTTGAAATGTATTGACTTTCTCTCTGGGATGTCTTGCATCAGTTAATCAGCACTTTTCTACTGTTCCACATTGCAGATATGGATAGTGATTGTCATATTGCCTTGTATGTAGCATGTGTCCAAAACTGTGTTCAAAAAAAATTGTTGACAGAAATATAACACCAAGTTAAAACAAATCCTTAAGAATTGTATGAAAGGATGGGAGACCAACTTTACACTGACAGAGTTAAAAATGGCTGACCAATAACATGTCTGACATGAATCTGTACTGCCGAGCAGATGGGAGAAGAGGACTTTTTACTAGAGAATGTGGTTTCAAGAATGAACATGCTATGGATGGACAGCTATGCACATTTGTGTGCACCAGGAGAGATGCTGCAGCAGAAGACTTTAAGTTTTTAAAGGACAATGATGGGAGTTCATACTTACCCCTACTTCACAGCAAGTTAAGTGTTGGAGATTTTTATTCACCATTTCACTGGGAAGAATATTGTATTTGTTAATGTGAGGAGGGGATCGCTCCAAGGATCTTGATGTCAGATTAAGCTCTTGCCTCAGTCATTTATTCCTCTGCATATGTTGGTTGATACTACACTTCCATATGTGAGAGATAATCACAGCCTCATTCAAAACAAAACAAAAAATAAATAATGACCTCTCAGAAGAATTCTATCCCAAAGGTATTAACTGGGAAAAAACCTGTCAACAATTAGAAATTCCCTTTCCTCACCAATAGTATTTAATATCATCTAAAGTTATTTGCTCTTCTTGTTAGATTCTGCATTAAAAAACAAAGAGGTGAGTGCTCTCATTGTTAGGTTTCTAGACTTTTTAAGGCAAGGCATTTAAAATTTCAAAATTTCAGGAAAATTGTAAGATATACATTCAAAGAATTAGATCATGTGATCTACCAAAAAGGGAAAACAGAAAACTATAGAAGTCATATGTTTTAATTTACCTCAGTTGACTCCACTTCCCTACTTGCATTTAAATATTATATTTTCATGAATGTTTATTGTCAGAATAAACACAAGCATAGTTCATTTTGCTTCCATATTAAAATATTTAGACATTATCAAAGACATATAATGAGTTCTTGACAATACTAATAAGCAGATATTATGTTTTTTTTCCTAAATTTAAAAATCAGTATGAATGGACAAGGTGAATGTTTTGTTATAGGTTGTATTTTCATACTAAATTATTTGTTTCTGTAAAATTGCATTTAATGTCTTATTCATTAGACCTCTGCCTGGGCCACCAGGGCTCCATAGCCAAACAGTGCTGGGAGAAATCTAGCCTCCAAGGAGTGGGGATAATCCTGACAGTTCCGAGGGACCCACCTGGAATTCCCAGGACACAGGGACTGAGGAACAGGGCTCTGGTTTCTTTTGGTGGCTGGAGAGTAGATCCTATGACACAGGGCTCCATACACAAATAGTGCCAGGAGAGAGTTGATATACCAGGAGTGTCAAAACACCTTCAAGCACAGGCAAGACTGCCACTTCTTTTCAAATTCACTGGACCATAAGGGACCCTTGCAGAGTCATCAGGACACAAGAAACAAGGGATAGCTGTGGATTAGATCCTTCTTGTTTCTGTCTGCACCCAGATCTGACCCTGTACCACAGCTCTCCAAACCCAAATTCCTCTCAGAGCGAATTGGTCTTCAAGGAGTATTGACACCTAGGCTTGCAGGAAAGATAAGCTGCAGTCAGAGAGAGTAAGACCAGCTACCACCAGAGATAATCAGATGGCTAAAGGCAAGGGCAAGAACATGAGGAACAGAAACCAAGGCTACTTGGCATCATCAGAACCCAGCTCTCCCACCAAATCAAGCCATGGATACACCAACACACCAGAAAAAGAGGATGTTAGAAGATTTTAAAAAGGAAATAGATAACTCCCTTAAAGAAATACAAGAAAACACAGGTAAACAACTAGAAGCCCTTAAAGAGAAAACACAAAAATCCCTTAAAAAATTACAGGAAAACACAATCAAATGGGCAGAATTACAGGAAAACACTATCAAACAAATGAACAAAATTATTCAGGAATTAAAAACGTAAACAGAAACAATAAAGTAAACACAAAGGGAGACAACCCTGGCGTTATAAAACCTAGGAAAGAAATCAGGAGTCATAGATGCAAGCATCACCAACAGAATACAAGAAATGGAAGAGAGAATCTCAGGTGCAGAAGATACCATAGAAAACATGGACACAACAGTCAAAGAAAATGCAAAATGCAAAAAGGTCCTAACCCAAAACATCCAAGATATCCAGGATACAATGAGAAGACAGAACCTGAGGATAATAGGAATGGAAGAGAGTAAAGATTCCCAACTTAAAGGACCAATAAATATCTTCAACAAAATTATAGAAGAAAACTTCCCTAACCTAAAGAAAGAGATGAACATAAATATACAAGAAGCCTACAGAATGCCAAATAGACTGGACCAGAAAAGAAATTCCTCCCATCACATTATAGTCAAAATGCCAAATACACAAAATAAGGAAAGAATATTAAAAGCAGTAAGGGAAAAAGGGTAAGTAACATATAAAGTCAGACCTATCAGAATTACACCAGACTGCTCACCAGAGACTATGAAAGCTAGAAGATCCTGGACAGATCTTATACAGACCCAAAGAGAACACAAATGCTAGTCCAGGCTGCTATACCTAGCAAAATTCTCAGTTATAGATGGATTTTGCTGCATCCAGGAAATGCACCTCAGTGTTAAAGACAAACACTACCTCAGAGTAAAGGGCTGAAAAACAATCTTCCAGGCAAATGGCCCCAAGAAACGGGCTGGCATAGCTATTCTAATACCGGATAAAATCGACTTTCAACCAAAAGACATCAAAAAAGATAAAGAAGGACACTTCATACTCATCAAAGGAAAAATCTACCAAGAAGAACTCTCAGTTCTGAACATCTATGCCCCGAATGCAAGGGTTCCCACATTCATAAAAGAAACTTTACTAAAGCTCAAAGCACACATTGCACCTCACACAATAATAGTGGGAGACTTCACCATCCCACTATCAACAATGGACAGATCTTGGAAGCATAAACTAAACAGAGACACAGTGAAACTAACAGATGTTATGAACCAAATGGATTTAACAGTTATCTGTAGAACATTTCATCCTAAATCAAAAGAATTTACCTTCTTCTCAGCACCTCATGGTACCTTCTCCAAAATTGATCATATAATTGGTCACAAAACAAACCTCAATAGATAAAAGAAGATTGAAATAATCCCATGCTTCCTATCAGATCACTACAGAATAAGGCTGGTCTTCAATGGCAGCAACAACAACAAAAACCCCACATACACATGGAAGCTGAACAATGTTCTGCTCAATGATAACTTGGTCAAGGAAAAAATAAATGAAGAAATTAAAGACTTCCTAGAATTTAATGAAAATTAAAGTACAACATACCCAAACCTATGGGACACAATGAAAGAAGTGTTAAGAGGACAACTCATAGCTCTTAATGCCTCCAAAAAGAAACTGGAGAGAGCATATACTAACAGCTTAACAGCACAGCTGAAAGTTCTAGAACAAAAAGAATCTAATACACCCAAGAGGAGTAGAAGGCAGGAAATAATCAAATTAAGGGCTGAAATCAACCAAGTAGAAACTAAAAGAACTATACAAAGAATCAACAAAACCAAGAGCTGGTTCTTTGAGAAAATCAACAAGATAGATAAACCCTTAGCCAGACTAACCAGAGGGCACAGAGATAGTATCCAAATTAACAAAATTAGAAATGAAAACGGAGATATAACAACAGACTCTGAGGAAATTAAAAAAATCATCAGATCCTACTACAAAAGCCTATACGCAACAAAATTGGAAAATCTGGAGAAAATGGACAAGTTTCTAGACAGATACCAATTACCAAAGTTAAATCAGGATCAGACAAGCCATCTAAACAGTCCCATAACCCCTAAAGAAATAGATGTAATCATTAAAAGTCTCCCAACCAAAAAAAGCGCAGGACCAGATGGGTTCAGCGCAGAATTCTATCAGACCTTCAAAGAAGAACTAATACCAATACTCTTCAAACTATTCCGCAAAATAGAAACAGAAGGAACACTACTTAATACATTCTATGAGGCCACAGTTACACTGATACCAAAAACCCCACAAAAACCCAACAATAAAAGAAAACTTCAGACCAATTTCCCTTATGAATATTGATGCAAAAATACTCAATAAAATTCTTGCAAAACAAATCCAAAAATACAACAAAACAATCATTCACCATGACCAAGTAGGCTTCATCCCAAGGATGCAGGGATGGTTCAATACCTGTTAATCCATCAAAGTAATCCACTACATAAACAAACTCAAAGAAAAATACCACATGGTCATTTTGTTAGATGCTGAAAAAGCATTTGACAAAATTCAACATCCCTTCATGGTAAAAGTCTTGGAAAGATCAGGAATTCAAGGAACATACCTAAACATAGTAAAACCAATATACAGTGAACCAGTGGTCAACGTCAAACTAAATGGAGAGAGACACGAAGCAATCCCACTAAAATCAGGGACTAGGCAAGACTGCCCTCTCTCTCCCTATCTATTCAATATAGTACTTGAAGTTCTAGGTAGAACAATTAGACAACAAAAGGAAGTTACAAAGGGTTACAATTGGAAAGGAAGAAATCAAAATATCACTATTTGCAGATGATATGATGGTATACTTAAGTGATCCAAAAAACTCTACCAGAGATCTGCTTCAGCTGATAAATACCTTCAGCAATGTGGCTGGATACAAAATTAACTCAAGTAAATCATTAGCCTTCCTATACTCGAAGGATAAACAGGCTGAGAAAGAAATTAGGGAAACAACACCCTTCACAATTGTCACAAACAATATAAAATATCTTGGTGTGACTCTAACTAACTAAACAAGTGAAAGATCTGTATGACAAGAACTTCAAGTCTCTGAAGAACAAAATTGAAGAGTACCTCACAAGATGGAAAGATCTCCCATGCTCATGGATTGACAGGATTAATATAGTTAAAATGGCTATCCTCCCAAAAGCAATCTACAGATTCAATGCAATCTCCATCAAAATCCCAACTCAATTCTTCATAGACTTAGAAAGAGCAATTCTCAAATTCTTATGGAATAACAAAAAACCCAGGATAGCAAAAACTATTCTCAAGAATAAAAGGACTTCTGGGGAAACCAGCCTCCCTGACCTCAAGCTGTACTACAGAGCAGTAGTGATAAAAACTGCATGGTATTGGTACAGTGACAAGCAGGTAGATCAATGGAATAGAATTGAAGACCCAGAAATGAACTCACACACTTATGGACAGTTGATCTTTGACAAAGGTGCTAAAACCATCCAGTGGGAAAAAAAACCAGCATCTTCAACAAATGATGTTGGTTCAACTGGTGGTCTATATGTAGAAGATTGCGAATTGATCCATTCCAATCTCCCTGTACAAAGTTCAAGTCCAAGTGAATCAAGGACCTCCACATAAAACCAGATACAGTGAATCTAATAGAACGGAAAGTGGGGAAAAGTCTTGAACACATGGGCACAGGGGGAAAGTTCCTGAACAGAACACCAATGGCTTGTGCTCTAAGATCAAGTATCGACAAATAGGACCTCATAAAATTACAAAGCTTCTATAAGTCAAAGGTCACTGTAAATAGGACAAAACGGCAACCTACAGATTGGGAAAAGATCTGTACCAATCCTACGTCTGATAGAGGGCTAATATCCAATGTATACAAAGAACTCAAGAAGCTTGACTCCAGAGATCCAAATAGCCCTATCAAAAAATGAGAAACAGAGCTAAACAGAGAATTCTCAACTGAGGAAACTTGAATGACTGAGAAACATCTAAAGACATGTTCAACATCCTTACTCATCAGGGAAATGCAAATTAAAACAACCCTGAGATTTTTACCTCACACCAGTCAGAATGGCTAAGATCAAAAACTCAGGTGACAGCAGATGTTAACGAGAATGTGGAGAAAGAGGAACACTCTTCCACTGCTGGTGGGAATGCAAGCTGATACAACATCTCTGGAAATCAGTTTTGCGAACCCTCAGAAAAATGAACATAATACTACCTGAGGACCCAGCTATACCATTCCAGGACATATACCCAGGAGACGCTCCAACATGTTAAGGACACATGTTCCACTATGTTCATAGCAGCCATATTTATAGTAGCCAGAAACTGGAAACAACCCAGATGTCCCTCAACAGAGGAATGGATATAGAAAATGTGGCACATTTACACAATGGAATACTACTCAGCTATTAAAAACAATGAGTTCATGAAATTCGCAGGCAAATGGATGGAACTTGAAAATATCATCCTGAGCTAGTTAACACAGTCCCAAAACAATGATCATGGTATGTACTCACTGATAAGTGGTTATTAGCCCAAAAGATGGAAATATCCAAGAGTCACATCACAGCAACCGGGTAGTTATTATCCCAAAAGTTCGAAATACCCAAGAGTCACATCATAGCAACCATAGGGCTGAGTGTGAGGTCCCAGATGGAAGTCTTGTAGAAGGGACTGAATGAGCTGAGGGAGTTTGCAGCCCTAGGGAGGGAGCAATAGTGGCAACTGGCCTGACCCCTTGATACTCCTGGAGAAGGGATCACCAACCTAATAATATACACAGAGGGACCTATGGTGCTGGCCACATATGTGGCAGAGGAGAGTCTTGTTCGATATCAGGGGGAGCAGAGGCCCTAAGGCCTGAGGGTGTTGGATCCCCCAGTATAGGAGAATGCCAAGGAGGGATTACAAGAGTGGGTAAGTGGGTGGGTGGGGGAATACCCCCATAGTGGCAGGGTGAGGGGGGAGGGAATGGGGAGGTTCCAAAGGGAAGATCTGGAAAGGGGGAAACATTTGACATGTAAAGAAAGTATGAAAAAAAAAAGAGAGAGAATGGATGATGGTGACTCCTTACATTTTTTTCTTTCCTTTCTTTCTTTTTCTTTTTTTCTTTTTTAAATGTGGAAATTACAGACCAGCAATGGAACATTGTAAACTAGCCCATCTGGTACAAATCCAAACTAGAAAGCATTATATTTATGTTTTTTTGTTTTTAAGATTTCAATGAAAAAATTTGTGAATTATAGTTAATTAATACATACAGTTACACTCATATCACTTTAGTGAATTAGTATAAACACATGACTACTTGTTTACTGTGTTCCACAAACCGTCTCAATGACACCAATGTAGGAATAAGAAAACCCAGCTTCTATGTGTATACTATCATTCAGTAAAAATGTCCAGAGGCAATAATATATGTGGTTAATATTATTTCTGGGAAAAAACATGGAAGATATTTAAATAATTTTTAGTGCCAGGAAACAACAGAGTGTTAAATTTCTGGGAGTATATGAAGGGGACACAAGCATGACAGAAGTGGATTTCCAATCCTCACATCTAAAGGTAATTAAACAAAAAGTAAATGCAGTACGTTACAGGAAAATATAAATGAAAATAGAAATTAATGTCTGTGAGTCTACAAATGGAGTTAAGTCACATATTTATAATACACAATTCTGAATTGAGTTCTCCTTTCAGTTAAATGGAGTACAATCTCTATTTAAGAGTGGGTTGCACTCAATGACTTTTGATATGCTATCATGACAATTTTATCTTGCTTCCACATGCTTCTGGAGCCTTCCAATAACTGAAAGAAATCCAACATACATCCTCACTCAAAACACACAGTTAAATACAGCCACCTGATTGATCTACAGTTATATTCTACAAAATACCCAGTTACTATCCTTCATTGTCCACATGATCACAACTAGAAAGACAGCTCTAGAATTGTGAGCTCCAGAGGTGAAAGAGATGTCATTAAGACTATCACCAAACTGAGACCTTAAAAAGAATTCTTGAGAAGAGAGAGGAGGCATCAAGTAAAATGCTAAGAAAATGTAAATAAAGTATGGAGTATAGATAACAGCAATGTGCTAATCTTAGCTATTTTATCATAAGTGAGCTATTGTGGTGATAACTGGAGAGAAACACAAAGGAAATGGGTATCTCTGTAATAATCTTGCAAAGACTTCTCTGTGTGTAGAAGTATTCTGAAATTAAAACTTAGTATCAAAAATTTCTACATTAACCTTAACAAAGAAACAAGGAAACAAAGAAACAAACCATAGCAGCAGTGAAATAAAGAAAAGAAAGCAAGTCAGAGACAAGCACATTGCCTTTGCATTTCAGACTCTGGTGCTTTATACGAACATTTTATTTAATAGCTCCTATCACCTGTTTGCAACTGCATTGGAATAGCACTTGAAAGTATCCAGAACTTCTCAGGTATAACACATAATCAAATGCTGATTAATCAATATTCCCATCCCTGTGGATGAAGGTGAGAATAGTTTGTTATTCGCAGAATGATTATCAGGCATTTTAACAAACCTTATTTTATTAAAATTGGTTAGCACCTGGACCAGCACAGCCCAAGTTCAGGCAATTATACTTATAAGACAAATCTTCCTTAGTAATAAACAAACAGGCAATTGTGAGTAAATGCAAATGAACATCCAGTAGGTGTGAGCATGTTGGGAAGAAGAATAAAGAAATGAAGTGAATCCATCTTTGAGGTTCTAACATGAAGGTTAGGTTTCATTGTAAGGCAGGAGGTATACCTAACTCAGCAGTCCTACCAGGTGCTGAGTTACATTTTACTTCAAACTGAAAGATTCAGTTCTGGAGGAAGGATCACTAAGATTTAGGAAATATGCAACTCATAAGTCATAAGATGTTACACAAATTTATAATATTTCAAATGCTCCTTCACCCCCAAGATTATGTAATATAAACAGCAAGAACTGTCAGGGGGAGATTCAGTCCTAACACAATAACTTCATATCCTCCAGGGAGCTCAAGGAATGTGAGTTTTATAAGTTGTTGCCAATGATAGTAGGCTTTGTAGTGATACAGCTGCCTTTGAGTCATTCATGATCCTATAAATAATATTTCACCCATATTTCTGTAAGCAAACCAAAGTGAGTTTATTAAGCCAGATTTTGATTGAATGTATTCTTTGGTCTCTACTTGGAGAGCGTGGTCTCATAGCTCAAGGAAAACTCACACTCACAAATTAGTAAATGTCCAATCAGGGACCAGTGGAATCAAAGACGATTTTTCACAGGGCCCCTGTAGAAATAGTTACTGATACATGCAGCGAAGATTGTCTGCATAAACAGGAATGTCTCAGAGTGTAATTGTGATATTGCAACCTTTTCCTTTGTGAAGGAATTGTGTGCCTCCTCACTGTGTGAGCATTTATATGCTCCCTGCAATGGGTGATAACTGATGAAACCAAGACCAAGAATTTGTGAATGGAATGTATTGGGGTAGAATTTATGGATAACCATTTTTTCTATTTGGTATTGGGTTGCCTCCCTCTTTGATGAATGAGATCTATTGTATTGAATAGAGTATTATCCCATAACCTGTTGACAAATTAAAGAACATATTGTTATCCATGGAAGTAATATGCTTGGGATGGGATCATAAGCAGGCTCTAGTGTCTGTTGCATGTTTTTTGTGGTAGGTGACTGTTATGTACTGTACTGCTGGAACTTGCCATGACTGGGGGAAATAAAAAAATTGTCCTTGCTAGATTTTTGTTAATCAGATACAAACTAGAATAATCTGAGAGGAGGAAACCATAATTGAGAAAATTCCTCTATAAAATCAGGCTTCAGGCAAGTCTATAGGTCATTTTCTTAATAACTGACTTTGTAGGAAGGCCTAACCCATTGGGGATGGTCCTTTCCATAGGCTTCTATAAGAAAGTCTTACACACATAACAATGACTAAGTTCACAATATCAAATGACAGGACATGCTGGTGAGGATGTGGTGAAATTTGTAATAGCCAGAAACTGGAAACAACCCAGAGGTCTCTCAACAGAAAAATGAATAAAGAAAACATGGTTCTATTATACAATACAATACTATTCAGATATTAAAAACAAGGACATCATGAATTTGCAGGCAAATGGATGGACCTAGAAAATAGCATCCTGAGTGAAGTAACTTAGACCCCAAAGTACATGCATGTTATATACTTACGTATAATAGATATCAGCTACAAAGTAAAGAATACCAATGCTACACTCCACAGACCTAAGGAAGCTAAACAAGAAGAAAGACCCTAGATAGGATACTTGAATCTCACTTAGAATGGGGAATAAAATAGTCATAGGAGGTAGATGAAGGGAGAGAACTGCTTAGGAGCAGAATAGGGGTGTCAGGCGAGAGACAGGAGAGAATGCTAGAAGACAACAAGAATGAATGGAAATCTGTAGGTATTAGGGGTGGAGGGTTGCAGGTGGGTGGATGGGGATCTCAAGGATGTGTCCAAGACCTGGGAAGGGGGAGGTTCCTAGGAATCAGTGGAGTTGTCATTAGCTGAGATGCAAAGCAGTGGGGATATGGAACAAGAAGTAGCCAACTCCTGTAGCCAGGCCATATTGTATTTCTTCTTGAGAATTCTCTTTTTAGTTTCAAGCCAACCAAAATAGTGCAACTACACACAAGAAAACACAGGAAATAAGTAATTCCATGCCAGCAAAATAAAAAAAGTGCACACATACATACGGGGGGGGGGGAGGGAGAGAGACTGAGAGACACACACACAGAGACTAATACTATCAACATCAAAATAACAGGAATTAGCAATCACAGGTCATTAATATCTCCTCAACTTCAATGGACTTAATTCCCTAATAAAAAGACACAGGCTAACAGAATGGATGTGAAAACAGTATCCTTTCTGCTACATACAAGAAACATATATCAACAACAAAGATATACACTTCAGAGTTTGGGTTGGAAAAATCTTTTCCAAACAAATGGACACAAAAAGTAAGCTGGAACAATTCTAATATCTAATGAAATAGACTTTAAACCTAAAGCTGATTATGAAATATCCTTCCCTATCAATAGGACAAAAGAACAGTCTACAGAATGGGAAAAGATAGTCAGCAAACATACATTTGACCAAGGATTGATATCCAAAATATATAAAGAACTCAAGAAATTACACATCAAGAAACCAAGTAACCCAATTGAAAAAATGAGGTACAGAGCTATAATGAGAATTCCCAGCAGAGGAATCTTGAATGGCCAAGAAACACGTACAGAAATGTTCAATGTCCTTAGTCATCAGGGAAATGCAAATCAAAATGACTCTGATAGTTCATCTTACATCCATCAAAAGGGCTAAGATAAAAATCTCAAGGGATACCATATGTTGTTGAGGATGTGGATCAAGGGGAACACTCCTCCATTGCTAGGGGTGGGGAGTACAAACTTGTACAACCACTTTGGAAGTAGTTTTGGCAAATTTTCAGAAAACTAGAAATATTTCTACCCCATGACACACTATACCACAGGGGTACTTGCTGAAGTATGTTCATAGCAGCTTTATTTGTAATAATTAGAAACTGGAAACCACCTAGATGTCCCTCAACCGAATATTGGATAAAGAAAATATGGTGTATATATACACAATGGATTGTTATTCAGTTATTAAAAATAAATACATCATGGAATTTGCAGGCAAATGGATGGAACTTGAGAATATCATATTTAGGGATGTAACCCAGACTCAGAGAGACACATTTGGTATATACTCTTCTGGTAGATTTGACTTGTCTTTACATGGGAATTCACATGTCCACTGCAGGTCCCTGCTAACAGTTGGAATTTTGGTTGGTCAACAAAGAGCCAGTGGCCATTAGCAGAGCAGGGGGATAAAGGCGGGACATTTTGGATTCCCAGGCAAGAAACACAGAGACGAGAAAAGGGATTCTGCCATTAGGAGGGCATGGGAGATGGACAATGAGGGATAAGGTGCAAGAGTGAGAGCCCGCCTACATGTAAGAATCAGGGAAAGTGGTCACAGGAATCACTCCACCGATTGAGTCTGAGGTAGCAGAGATGAAATATAGCAGGAGGAGGGGGAGGGAATGGGGAGGTTCCAAACGGGAGATCTGGAAAGGAGGAAACATTTGCAATGTAAATAAAATATGAAAAATAAAAAAAAGGAAATATAGATTTAGCAAGTATTAACTCAGGAATATCTGAGGGGACTGTGTTATCGGCAGGGAAGTTGGGAAGTGCGCAGTCATTGAGCTAGTTAAGGTTATTTAATATAAAGTTCGCTCGTGCTTGTCTTTCCTTCATGAATCCAAAGCTCTTGGGCAAGTATAGAGTTGGGTGAGCATCCCCTATCCCAGGAGCATAGAGTGGACTTTAAAATTTTTCACTGCTACAATGCTCATTTATGAGTGGAAATAGCCATAGTGTGCAGGATATTTATGGTACAATCCACAGTCCAAAAGAAACTGGGTAATGAGGTCACAAAGCATGACTTGTGAATCTCACTCAGAAAGGAAAACAAAATAGTCATAGGATGTCCATGGAGATAGGGAAATGAGTGGGAGAAGGGATGAGGAGGGGAACGGTCATGGCGATCAGGTGTGGGGCCAGGGAGACAGGTAGAAGTCTGGCAGTCAGAATGGTAATTACTGGAGAGCATCTCTCTAACTAGCTGGAGGCCTGGGATAGAGGAGGATACAGAGACTCTATGTGCATGACCCTAAATGAGATTCCAGTCAGTAGGGCATATCAAGACTGAAGTGGCCACCTCTGTAGTCAGGCAGGATTTCCAGTGGATGGAGGGGGACTTCAACACATTAAATATTCAACCCAAAGTTTCTTCTGCCTACTAGATGTTCAAGAATAAAGATGAAGTCAAGACTGAAGGAACAGCCAACCAATGACTATCCCAACTTGGGACCCTCCCATTAGAGAGAGCCAACACCTGACAATATTAATGATACTCTGCTATGCTTGTTGACTAGAACCTTGCACAACTGTCTTCTGAGAGGCTTTATCCAGCAGCTGACCAAAACAGATGCAGAGACCCAGAGCCAAACATCAGTCAGATCTAGGGAAGTCTTTTGGAAGAATGGGGGAGAGAAATGAGCAAGCCAGATGGGTCAACACAACAGGAAGACTAACAGTCAGATAACTTGGGACCATAGGGACTCACAGAGACTGAACCACTAACTAAAGAGCATGCAGGTCTAGACCTAGTTCCCAGACACATTTGTAGAAAATGTACATTTTATTCTTCATTTGCATTCCTATAGTGGAGAGGGGGTTGTCTTTAACACTGTTTCCTGACATTGTATCCCCTTCCTCTACCTAAACTGCATGTGGGACTCAGCAGGTGAGGATGTGCCTAGTCCTGCTTGGACTAGATGTTCCAGTGTGGTCCTCAAGAGCGGGGGCTGGGGGGAACCCAATTCTCTGAGGAAACTGTGAGGGGTAATAGAGGAGAGAACTGCAAGGGCTTGACTGGGAAAAGAAGAGGGAGGTGGGGCTGTGACTGGTATGTAAAATCAATAAAAATTAAATCATTATAAAAAGCATAGTATTTTGATGTAAAAATGAAGAGAAATAAAATTATAAAATAATAACAAAATAAGACAAATGATTGAGTGATAATATGCTGTGGAATTAGAAATCTTTACAGCAAAGAAAACTGTAATTGCAGTCAGCATCAAGCAGCTGAGAAAATGGGAAATTATGTATTCTGAAAGAGGATTATGGTCTAGATTATACAAAGAACTAAAATAATCATCCTAAAACCAAACAACCAAATTAAAAAGTTCTATAGTACAAGAGACCTGAAAATAGAAAATTAAAGTGGGGAAGAAATATTTAAGAAACAGCTCAATATCCAAAACAATCAGAAAAATTCCAATTAAAAATTACTTTGAGATTTCATCTTACTCCAGTCACAATAAAAATTGACAGCAAAAACTGACAAGAAAGAATGAAAGAGAAATTTATTTTATACCTGTCATGGTAATGCTGATTATTTCATTCACTATGTAAATCAGAGTGGAGGGTCCTTAAGAAACATCAAATTGACCTACCATGTGACCCAGCTATACCATTCCTAGACCCATGTCCAATTTCTCTCCTAGGAGAAACAGAACTAGTTTGTTTTTGAGGTGTTGTCTCTGGTAGGTCTATCATGCTTCCATGTATAGCTCTACATCAATCCACATATAGACAGCACATATGTAACTCAATGGTCAATGAGAAGATTTTCCAAGGAGGCATAAAGTTTGGGAGAGATGATGGGGATTGGGGGTAGATATTAGAGTATTTAAGAGGAGTAGGGGTTGAATATGATCAAAATATATTGTATGCATCTACAAAATTTTCAAAGAAATATTTAAAATTTCATTAAAATTAAATGACAGTAAATGCTGTTTAGGATATAAAGAGAAACACTTATTCTCTGTTGGTTGGAATGTAAAGTGATTCAACAGCTATGCAAATCAATGTGACAGTTCCTATAATGGCAGAAATAGACATGACATTTGTTCCACCTGATTATGGGTAGGAATTCTTGATATATACATATATATGTATATATACATTTATATGATTTTTAATGTTTTGTATTTTGACTTTCATATTATATACTATGAAGTTATGATGTTTTATTAAATGTAGTCTTTAATGATTTCATACATGATGTAATGCATTTTGATTCATCTTATCCCACTTGCTTTCCCCTCACTTTCTTCCCTCAAACATCCTGTACTTCCTACAAGTCATGCTTCTGTGAAGATGCTATTTTGTAACCAAAAGCTTTTAAACAGGATCATCTATATAATTCTGAGTGAGAAATATATTTATTAAAATTTTTCAAAGCTTTGAAGCTTTAAAAAAAATCAAAAACAACAAAATCATGACCTATTGCCTGGAAATAGATCTAGAGTTTAAGGATACTAGTTTTTTGGAGATGCTTTAAGAGGAGACAAGAATGATTCTACAGATGCTGCTATATCCAGGAAGGCATCATAAGGTACCTGATATAGTTCTGAAGGCTATTTAGAGCGACAGCATAGCATGGTATGCACAGTTACATCCCAGAAGTATAAAATGAGTTTTATCATTGTAGTTTCAAACAGAAGCACTGGGATTTAATTAGGTAAGGGAAATAATGGGGATTAATGTTTTTCTCAAGTATCCATTTCTGTCTCTAATTCAGAATTCTCTTTTTGAGATAGTCTTTTTGAAAAAATATGAGAATGTCTAACAATTCAGAAAACTCAGAAAACAATTTTTTTTATGAGCTTTGCTTCCTAGGTAAGAATAAATATTTCATGTGTATGCAATAGTAAATTAGTGAATGTCTAAACTGCTATGGTTAGTTCCATACTGTATACATACCTACAAATATTAGAAAACACAGACCCATATACGAAATTTGGTTCTTACTTCCACTCTGAGTTAGAGAATTGTGCATATGTGTGCATTCTTATTTAGTGATGTGTGTCTCATACACAACATCATGGTTTATTTGATTCTTGTTTTTGTTTTTATTTTGATAGAATCTATATTACAATTCATCATATCACTCAATGTCTTTTAATACAGCTCCACACAATTAACAAAAATTAGGTATTTTCTTCTAGCTGGACTGTCTTGTCTGGCTTCAGTGAGAGAGGATGTGCCTAGAGCCACAGAGACTTGATGTGCCATGGCAAGAGGATACCCAGGGGAGGCCTCTGCCATCTTAGAAGAGAAGGGGAGGAGACTGTTAAGGGGGGAGGATTGTGAGAGGGGGAGACCTGGAGGGGGGAAGTGTTCAGGATGTAAAGTGAATAAAAAAAGAAAAAAAGAAAGTATATTTTGCACAATTTATTTTTTAATAATTTTTTTTGGATATCACAATGTCTGAAATCTTTAGAAATATGTTTCATTACAAATGCTGATTATATAGAATATTGAGATGATCAAGGATTTGGGCCATATGTGTCTACTCTCTGCTACAAGATAAATATATTTCACATAAGCAGAAAATTGTTCTACATACATAAAACAGAATGATTCAAAAGAAGACTTTTGAGAGTTTGACACTGTGATAAGCAGATGGTTCTCTATATCCCAGATAGATGTTGTCCTTCATATGCCCACTGACTAAATCTGTCCTCCCCTTGGCAACTTTAAAAATAAACAGTGATGCCAGTAAGTTCACATCATGTGGGTGTACATAGCCTTTCAACTGTTTGCTAGCACTCTAAACATAAGAGTTAGTAAAGAAATATCAGTCTTTTTCACACAGAAAACTTTCTTTCAAGGAACTTGCTTAGAGCAACTTTGACATCCTTATTTCTTAGGCTATAGATCAAGGGGTTCAGCATGGGTACAACAATGGTATAAAAAACAGAAGATACTTTCCCTTGGTCCATGGAGCTGACTGATGATGGCTGCAAGTACATGAAAGCAAGAGAACCAAAGAAGATACCAACAGCTGATATGTGTGAGCTGCAGGTGCTGAAGGCTTTGGACCTGCCTTCAGTGGATTTAATCCGGAAGATGCTGGCAATGATGAAGATGTAAGAGCTCAGAATAGTCAGAATTGGAATAAAGATATTAAAAACACTGAAACATAAAGCTACTACTTCATTAATAAAAGTATCAGAACAAGAGAGTTCTAATAATGGAAAAAGATCACAGAAGTAATGATTTATTGTATTTGCCTTACAGAAATGCACTTTTAACATGCAGACTGTGTGAGTTGTGGCACCAATCAAAGCAATACTATATACTCCAAATAACATCCAGGAACAGACTTGATAGGACATCACAACATTGTAAAGCAAGGGGTTACTGATGGCAACATAGCGGTCATATGCCATTAGAGCTAACATGTGACACTCTGCAATAGCAAAAATAATGAAAAAGTAGAGCTGAGTCATGCATTCAGGGTAAGAGATGATGTTTTTTACTGCTAAAAAGTTCACCAGCATTTTGGGAATAATGACAGTGGACTGGCAGAGGTCAACGAAGGACAGGCTGCTGAGGAAAAAATACATGGGTGTGTGCAGTTGAGAACTGAATAGTATCAGTGTGATCATACCTAGATTCCCCACCACTGTGATCACATAGATTCCTAGAAAGAGGAGGAGAAGGGGCAGCTGCAGCTTTGGTTTGTTTGTTAACCCAGCGAGGATAAACTCAGTCACTTCAGAAAGATTTCCTTTTAACATTTTCTTCTGGGAGTTCTATGGAGAAAGAGACAAAAAAGAAATAACTATATAGTATTTTACCATATACTGAGTTATGCAACAGAATCAAGCTTTCATTTTAGTAGGCATCTTCAATTTATTGACAGTTAATAAATTTTAGACATCTAAGGCATTAGACTGCTTAGCACATGTCAGTTATGTTTAAAGATAAATTACTTATGTCTGAGCATAATTTTTATGAGATATTAGGACTTATTCCATAGACAATGAAAGAGTGATCAGACACATCCAGTAGAGTCTGCTAAGGAGTGTTTCTGACTCATTTGTCTATCACTCTATAGAGAAATATATTTTTTGCTATATTACAACAAGAGTAACATCCACACAAAGGCAAAACATTATAGAGACATCTGCGACTATTGGTATACTTAATGATGGCAACCTCAACTCTTTCTCCATAAGGTAGTGAACAGCATAAGATATTCTTTAATCAACATTATAACAGAACCTGAAGTTAGAACAATCAGATGAGAACTTGAAAAGGAAATTAAGGAAACAACACCCTTCACAATAGTCAGAAATAATATTACATACCTTGGTGTGACTCTAACCAAGCAAATGAAAGATCTGTATGACAAGAAATTCAAGTCTCTGAAGAAAGAAATTGAAGAAGACCTCAGAAGATGGAAAGATCTCCCATGTTCACGCATTGGCAGGATTAATATAGTAAAAATGGCCATCTTGCTGGAAGCAAATCTACATATTCAATGCAATCCCCATCAAAATTCCAATTCAATTCTTCATAGAGTTAGAAAAAACAATTTGCAAATTCATTTGCATTAACAAAAAAACCCAGTAGAGTGAAAACTATTCTCAACAATAAAAGAACTTCTGGGGGAATCACCATCCCTGATCTCAAGCTGTATTACAGAGTAATAGTGACAAAAACTGTATGGTATTGGTACAGAGACAGGGAGGTAGATCAGTGGAATAGACCTAGAAGTGAACCCACACACCTATAGTCACTTTACCTTTGACAAAGGAGCTAAAACCATCCAGTGGAAAAAAGATAGCATTTTCAACAAATGGTGCTGGTTAAACTGGAAGTCAGCATGTAGAAGAATGCACATGGATCCATTCTTATCTCCTTGTGAAAAGCTCATGTCCAAATGGATCAAGGACCTCCACATAAAACCAGATACTCTGAAACTAATAGAAGAGAAAGTGGGGAAACTCCTCCAACACATGGGCACAGGGGAAAAGTTCCTGAACAGAACACTAATGGCTTATGCTCCAAGATCAAAAATAGACAAATGGGACCTCAAAAACTTGAAAAGCTTCTGTAAGGCAAAGGACACTGTCAATAGGACAAACGACAACCAAAATTTTAGGAAAGGATATTTAGCAATCCTACATCCGATAGAGGGCTAATATTCAATAGGTACAAAGAACTCAAGAAGTTAGACTACAAGGAATTAAATAACCCTATTAAAAATGGGGTACAGAGCTAAACAAAGAATTCTCAACTGAAGAATATTGAATGGCCGAGAAGCACCTAAAGAAATGTTCAACATCCTTTGTCATCAGAGAAATGCACATCTGAGATCCCGTCTCACACTACTCAGAATGGCTAAGATCAAAAACTCAGGTGACAGCAGATGTTGGCATGGATGTGGAGAAAGAAGAACACTCTTCCATTGTTGGTGAGATTGCAAGCTGGTACAACCACTCTGGATATCATTCTTGGGTTTCCTCAGAAAATGGACATAGTACTGCCTGAGGACCAAGCTATACTACTCCTGGGCATATACCCAAAAGATGCTCTAACATATAACAAGGACACATACTCCACTATGTTCATAGCAGCCTTATTTATACTAGCCAGTAGCTGGTAAAATCCTAGATGTCCTTCAACAGAGGAATGGATGCAGAAAATGTAGTACATTTACACAGTGAAGTGCTACTCAGCTATTAAATACAATGAATTCTTGAAATTTTTAGGCAAATGGATGGAACTAGAAAATATCATCCTGAGTGAGGTAACACAGTCACAGAAGAACACACATGGCATATACTCACTGATAAGTGGATATTAGCCCAAAATCTCAGAATACCCAACATACAATTCACAGATCACATGAAGCTCAAGAAGATGGAAGACCAAAGTGTGGATGCTTAGGTCCATCTCAAAAGCAGAACAAAATACTCATAGGAAAAATATGGAAATGAAGTGTGTAGCAGAGACTGAAGGAAAAACCATCCATAGACTCCACCACCTGAAGTCCATCCCATATACAGTCACCAAATCCAGACTCTCTTGTGGATACCAGAAGTGCTTGCTAACAGAAGCCTGAAATAGCTGTCTCCTGAGAGGCTATGCCAGAGACTGACCAATACAGAGGTGGATGTTTACAGTCAACCATTAGACTGAGCATGGGGTCCCTAATAACAGAGTTAGAGAAAGGACTGAAGGAGCTGAAGGGGTTTACAGTCCTGTCGGAACTACAATAGTATCAACCAAGGAGACTCCTCCCAAAGCTTCCAGGGACTAAACCAACAACCAAAGAGTACACATGGAGGAACCCATGGCTTCAGCTGCATATGCATCAGAGGATGGCCTTGTGGGGCATCAATGGGAGGAAAGGCCATTGGTCCTATAAAAGCTTGATGCCCCAGTGTAGGGGAATGCCAGGGCTGGTAGGTGGGAGTGGGGATGGTTGGGGAGCACCCTCATAGAAGCAGGGGGATTGAGGATGGGGTAGGGGATTTCCAATGGCAAAATGGGGAAATATAAATAAAGAAAATATCCAATTTAAAAAAGAAAAAAAAAACTTCCTTGTAGAAAGCAAAAAAAAAACAAAGCCAGATAATTTGAATAATGACCATTGTATTTGAGATAGATAAATGACCAACAAACACCTGAAAATATGTGTACCATCATTAATTATTAGAAACATTTAAATAAAAACCAAAGAGAAACAATATTTCACATTGATTGAAGGGTTTACTATAAAATGGTTATTGCTTGCAAAGATGCGAGCATATTACTCATTACTAGTGGGTTTTAAAATAGTACAAAATTTTCAGAAACAATTGGAAATCCCTTGAAAAGGTAAATAATATAGTTATCACAAGTCCAAGGAATTTCAATACTTGAGACACATCTACAAGAACAGTAAAAAGTCATACAAAAGTTTCTCCAGTACTACCGCTTATAGCATGCAATGCTGGATGCAAGGGTCTTCCTGCTCCGTAATCATTTCCTTTGAATTCTCTATCTGGCTATCTCCTGTACCAAAAATCCGTTTCCATTCTGGACCAATTCTGTATGTTTCTAGAAAAGCTTGAGGATATCTAGAGATTGGTGTTGTTAACTTAAAGTCATATCTGAGGTGGTAGTATATCATTTTTTAGAAAATATGTTTTATATATTTTAGCATATTTCTTAATTTTGTCTCCATTAATGATAAAGATGGCTGCCTAAACATGAGTTGAATAAGGAAAACAAAAATAGACATGTTAACTGGACAGAGGAAAGCCATGAGGCTTCCACTCTACACAAAGAACCATGACAGGCATCTAAGAAATGCTGATAGTGAGAGAAATAGTTTTCCCCAGAGAAAAGCACACCAATTGTAATAATGGTGTAATTATAAATTATATAGTACAAAATTGTATTATTGTAACATATAAATATATTGTAATTATAAAATTATAAAATGGATATATTATAATCATTGTAAATAAAAGAATATTTTAAAAGTTAATGAGCTTCATGTTCATATAATTCTGTCTTTCCCAAAACACATCTGTTTGAAATGTATTCCTCAGAGAAGAGCACACCCATGAAAAAAGAAGCCACAAATTTGAGAGAAAGCAAAGAGGAATTTACTGGAGGATTTGCAGGGAGTAAAGGAAAGGGAAAAAGATACAATTATATTATAATGTCAGGAAATAAAAGAATCCAAAGAAAAGATAATGACTATCCATATATATTTTGTCTCTCAGAATTCATATATTGAAAATTTATTCATCAACGAAAACTTGTTGAGATGTGGGAACTTTAAAGGACAATAGTAATAGGTCCATTGATTAGTATAGCCATGTAAGTGAGTTCACTATCTGTCCTAGTTTGCTTTTCTGTTGCTGTGATAATATTTCAGCTTATGGTCTTTTAGGTCATAGTCTACCATTGAGGAATGTTAGGGCAGCAAATCAAGCTGGAACTGAAGCAAAACAACTAAGGATACTGTTTATTGGCTTGTATACTGCTAACTGTCTACATAGCTTTATTATAGAACCCAAGGCTACTGCTCAGAGAAAGTCCTCTCCAAGGTGGCCTAGGCCTTCACACATGTATAATCTAGCAAACAATGTCTCATAGACCTTCTTCCAGGTCAATTTTTCTAAGGTGAATTTTCCAACTCAATTGAATTTTCTTCTTCACACATGACTCTATAGTGTGTTAAATTGATAATAGGAATTAACTAGACTCTCTATCCTGTATAAACTGAACATATAAATTACTATTAAAGCACAACATTTCTATTCTTTGTCCTCAAAGTCTCAGGTTAATATCACAATATCAAATACCATATAAATTTCAAATTCTCCAGTCTTTTAAAAATTTAACACTTTAAAATCCAAGGTCTCTTTAAAAGTTCAAAGTTTCCTAACTATAGGCTTCTGAAAAATTAAAAACTAGGAAGTGCTTTCTTATTTTAAAGTTGAAGAACTGGGGCATAAAAACAATTATACTTGAGAAAACCCATATTCCATAAATATAAATCTTCTGGCTCAGTGTTCAACATCTGGAATCCACTCATGCTTTCAGGGCAACAAAAGCTTCAATAATCCCAGCTCTCTAGCTGTGCATCCACAGAGCACAGAGCTTGGCGGAAAATCAGTCCAGGAACTCAAGAAGGAACCTAAAGGAGATCCCTAAATCATCTGTTACAAAATCTTTCCTTTTAAAACTCAGTCTACATGTTTTAAATTTTTTGTGAGATTATATATGATATATATCATAACAATATTTCATTCTATGTATATCTCATGATAATCATGAGATTATTCTGAACGTCATCTGACATTCTGAAGTTTAGAGATTTCAGGAGAAATGGAAGTTAGGCCCTCACCTTTGCTCTATGTGGAGACTTCCATCCCAGTACACATGAGTTCTAGTCATGTACTCTTTAAATAAAGTATATCTTCATGTTGTTGGAGTGAGTAATCTAAAATAAAATCTTCTGACTAATTTTTATTTTTGAAATCAGAGCAGAAGATTTTTGTTCTGAAAATTGTATGTTACTATTATAAATCCAGTATCACTACTCCTCTCAAGTCTTCCAAAGGCACTTACAAGACTAATATCATTTTCACAGAGACTTTTGAAATATAAGAGCTATCATAGCCATGTATAGAAGAAAACTCCCCAAGGATTTCTTTCCACTTGGGATGAGATCCTCACAGGAAAAGGTGATTAATATAGCTGGTATTATTCTTTGGTTGATACTTTCATTTTTCTTCCTCTGAGCATAATTCTTTGTGTTTGGCAATAGTATCAATTATTGCATTTGAGCCAGATACTGAGTTCTCATGGCATGATTGTAGGATGGATCCATGGCAACTTCCTATCTGAAAATAATCTCTGAAAAATATGAGGCCATTTTCACAACTTGCCCCCTGCCCCTGTTTAATTAACTTCTGGGGAATAAATAATAATTTGTAATTGTTATAAAAAGTTGTCTCATATATTCCTATATTATTTCAATGGTAATATGAATTTCATAGAAGAGAATAGAGATAAACATATTGTTAACCTTAGTAAATTTGACAATAAATATTGTTTGTAGAAATATAAAAAATATAAATATTGCAGTTGATTTATTTAATATATTTTGTTGATGAAAATACTTTCCATAAAGGTATAGGGGAAAATTCTGGGCATACCGTAGCAAGGAGTAGAAATTAACCAGCTAGTATATAGGAAATGGATGATAGTAAAACCTACTTTTTTCCTTTCCTTCTCTTTCTTCTTGTTTTAAATGTGAAAGCTATACACCAGCAATGGAATGTTGTAAACTAACCTACCTGGTACTAATCCAGACTAGAAAGCATCATATTTATGGTTATTTTAAGATTTCAATGAAAAAAAGTGTGAATTACAATCGATTAATACATATAATTACACATGTTTCTCTTTAGGGAATTAGTATAAATGCATGACTATTTGTTTAGTGTGTTCAGTGAATAGACTTAATGACACCAAAGTAGCAATGAGAAAATCCAGCCCACCATGGGTATCCTGTTTTAAATACTGTTATTTAATAAAAGTGTCAAGAGCCAATAGTAGAAATGGTTAATATTATTTCTGGGAGGAAACTTAAAAGATATTAATATCTCTCAACACCAATGGACTCAATTCCCTAATAAAAAGAAACAGGATAACAGAATGGATGAGAAAACAAGATACTTCTTTCTGCTATACATTTGAAACACACATCAGCTAATATCTAATATCTAATAAAATAGACTTTAAACCAAAAGTTGATTATGAAATATCCCCCCCCCCATCAATAGGACAAAACAATAGTCTGCAGAATGGGCAAAGATCTTCACATGCTCTACATCTGACCCAGGACTGATGTCCAAAATATATAAAGAACTCAAGAAATTACACTTCAAGAAACCAAGTAACCCAATTGAAAAAAATGAGGTACAGAGTTAAAAGAGAATTCTTAGCAGAGGAATCTTGAATGTCCAAGAAACACTTAAAGAAATGTTCAGTGTCCTTAGTCATCAGGGAAAAGCAAATCAAAATGACTCTGTGATTCCATTTACACCCCTCAGATTGGCTAAGATAAAAAACTCAAGGGACAACACATGTTGGTGAAGATGTGGATGAGGGTGACACTCCTCCAATGCTGGGAGTGGGCAGTGCAAACTTGTACAACCACTTTGAAAATAGTTTTCGCAATTTTTTCAGAAAACTATAAATAGTTCTACCCCATGAACCACTATACCACAGGGGCACTTGCTGAAGTATGTTCATAGCAGCTTAATTTGTAATAATTAGAAACTGGAAACCACCTAGATGTCCCTCAACCAAATATTGGATAAAGAAAATATGGTGTATATATACAGAATAGAATGCTATTCAGTTATTAAAAATAAATACATCATGGAATTTGCAGGCAAATGGATGGAACTTGAGAATACCATCCTTAGGAAGGTATCCCAGACTCAGAAAGACACATATGTTATGCACTCTTCTGGGGATTTGACTTGGGCTTACATGGGAATTAGCATGTCAGCTGCAGGCCAGCTTCCATTGGCAGAGCTGCAGGATAAAGGCAAGACATTTTGGATTCCCAGGCAAGAAACACAGAGACAAGAAGAGGGTTCTACCATTAGGAGGGCATGGGAGACAGACAATGAGGGAAAAGGTGCAGGAGTGAGAGCCTGCCTACATGTAAGAATCAGAGAAAGTGGCCCCTGGGGCCACTTCTGCAATTGGGTTTGAGGTAGCAGAGATGAAATATAGATTTAGTAAGGAATTTCAGGAATACTGGGAGTGTGTTAGCTGTAGGGACATTTGGAAATGCCCATCCATTGAGCTAATTAAGGGTATTAAATAGAAAGGTTGTGTGTGCGTGTCTTCATGAATCCAGAGCTCTTGGGCAAATGTAGAGCTGGGTGGGCAACCACCATCCCAGAAGCATAGAGTGGACTTTAAAAATTTCACTGCTACAATGCTCATTTATTAGTGGAACTAGTCCTAACGTGCTGCATACTTATGGTACAATCAAGAGTCCAAAAGAAATTGGGTTATAAGGGCAAAATCAGGATGTGTAAATCTCATCCAGAAAGGAAAACAAAATAGTCATAGGATGTCCATGGAGATAGGGAACTGAATGGGAGGGGGGATGAGGAGGGGAACGGTCATGGCGATCAGGTGTGGGGTCAGGGAGACAGGTAAGATCTGGCAGTCAAAATGGTAATTACTGGAGAGCATCTCTCTAACTAGCTGGAGGCCTGGGATGGAGGAGGATACAGAGACTCTATGTGCATGACCCTAGATGAGATTCCAGTCAGTAGGGCATATCAAGACTGAAGTGGCCACCTCTGTAGTCAGGCAGGATATCCAGGGGATGGAGAGGGACTTCAACACATTAAATATTCAACCCAAAGTTTCTTCTGCCTACTAGATGTTCAGGAATAAAGATGAAGCCAAGACTGAAGGAACAGCTAACCAATGACTATTCCAACTTGAGACTCTCCCATTAGTGAGAGCCAACACCTGACAATATTTATGATACTGTGCTATGCTTGTCAACAGGAACCTTGCATAACTGTCTCCTGAGAGGCTTCCTCTAGCAGCTGACCAAAACAGATGCAGAGACCCACAGCCAAACATCATTCAGAGCTCCCGGAATCTTTTGGAAGAATGGGGGAGAGAAATGAGCAAGCCACAGGGGTCACGGACACCACAGGATGACTAACAGTCAGATAACCTGGGATCATGGGGACTCACAGAGACTGGACGACCAATAAAAGTGCATGCAGGGCTGAATCTAGTTCCCTGTTTGTAGCAAACATGTATCTTGGTCTTCATTTGGTTCCTATAGAGGAGTGGGGGCTATCTTGGACACAGTTGCCTGCTGTTACCCAAACTCCATGATTGGGACTCAGCAGTTTAGTATATGCTTAGTCCTGCTAGAACTAGATCTTCCAGTGTAGTATTCCAGGGGGAAGGGGTCTATGCCTTCTCTGAGGAAAATGTGAGAGGTAATTGGGGAGACATCTGTAAATGCATGACTGGGAAGAGAGGAGGGAGGTGGTGCTGTGACTGGGATGTAAAGCAAATAAAAATTAAATTATTATAAAATGCACAGTATTTGATGTAAAAATGAAGAGAAATAAAAGTATAAAAAAATAAAAAATATGACATATGATAGTATGCTGTGGAATTAGAAATCTTCTTTACAGCAAAGGAAAATAATTGCAGTAAGCAGTAGCTGATATAATGGGAAATGTACATTCTGAAAAAGGATTATAGTCTCGGTCATACAAAGAACTTAAAAATTCATCCTAAAACCAAACAACCAAATTAAAAATAGTCTATAGAACTGGACCAAGACATCTCAAAACAGACAATTAATGTTTGGAAGAAATATTTAACAAGCAGTTCAATATACAAAACTATCAGAAAAATTCCAATTAAAAATTACTTTGAAATTTTATTTTACTCCAGTCATAATCACAAAGTTTAGTAGGATAGTTGACAGCAAAAGCTGACAAGAAAGAATGAAAGAGGAATTTTTTTCTTTACACCTGTGATGGTAGTGCTGATTATTTCAACCACTATGTAAATCAGAGTGGAGGATCCTTAAGAAGCATGAAATTGACCTACCATGTAGCCCAGCTATAGCATTCTTAGGCACATGTCCAATCTCTATCCTAGGAGGGACAGAACTAATTTGTTTTTGAGTTGTTGAATCTGGTAGGTCTATCATGCTTCCATCAACCCACATATAGACAGCACATATATAAATCAATGGGCAATGAGAAGATTTTCTAAGGAGTCATAAAGTTTGTGAGAGATGATGGGGATAAAGATACTGGAGTATTTCATAGGAGTTGGGGTTGAATATGATCAAAATATATTGTATGCATCTACAAACTTTTCAAAGAATTATTTAAAATTTCATTAAAATTAAATGACAATAAATGCTGTTTAGGATATAAAGAAAGAGAAATCCTTATTCACTGCTGGTTGGAATATAAATTGCTTTAGCAACTACACAAATCAATGTGACAGTTCCTATAATGGTAGAAATAGACATGGCATTTGATCCACATAATCATGGGTAGGAATTCTTGAAATATATATTGCATTTTTATTGTTTTGTATTTTAACTTTCATATTATATAATATGGAGTTAAAATATTTTATTAAATGTATTCTTTAGTGATTTCATACATGAATGTAATGCATCTTGATTACTCTTACTTTCACTTACTAACACCAGTTACTCCATCATCATGTACTTTCTACAAGATCTTTTTTGGTGAAGATGCCATTTTGTTTTATTTTGTGACCAACAGACTTTAAACAGGGACATCTTGATGATCCTAGTTGAGAATTATAATTAATAAATATTTTCAAAGCTTTGAAACTTTAAGGAATCAGAAACAATACAGTAATCACCTATTACCTGAAAATATCTCTAGAGGATAAGGAAACACCTTGTTTGGAGATACTTTAAGAGGAGACAAGAATGATTCTACAGATCCTCCTACATCCAGGAGAGCATCATAAAGGACTTGATGTATTTTTGGAGGCTACTTAGAACTACTGGGAAACCTGATATGCACAATTACTTTCAGAAGCATAAAATCAGTTTTATGATTGCATTTCAAAAAGAAACAATGGGATTTAATTAGATAAGGGAAATAATGGGGATTAATTTTTTCAGAAGTCTCCTCTGTTTCTAATTCAGTCTTTTCTTTTGAGGATCAACAGTCTCTTTAAAAAAAAGTGAGGATTTGCACCCACAACCAGGAGTGGAGCTTATGCTCTGGTTCTCACCCACTCAGCCCACACCCAGATATAGCTTGACCCCAGGAGTTCTGACGCATCCAGGATGACAGGTGAGACCCTAACACCCACCCCAATACCTGGCCCTGCCTAACCAGAGACACACATTCTTTCTGATTTGCACCTGTGCCTGGGAGCTGAGCCTGGACTCTGGACCCCCACCTACTCAGCCCACACCCAGATGCAGCCTGACCCCTAGCAGTTCTGACAATTCTAGGATCACAAGTCCACAGCCCTGAAGTAGGGACGGGCTCCAATCAGAGACAGCAAGACCAGTTAACAGCAGAAATAACCAGATGGCAAGAGGCAAGCACAAGAACATAAGCAACAGAATCCAATACTACTTGTCAACATCAGAACTCAGTTCTTCTACCACAGCAAGCTCTGGATACCCAACCATACCTGAAAAAGCAAGATTCAGATCTAAAATCTGATCTAATGAAGACAATAGAGGACTGTAAGAAGTATATAAATAACTCCCATAACGAAATCCATGAGAACATAGGTAAATAAGTAGGAGCCCTTAAGGAGGAAACACATAAATCTCATAAAGAAATACAGGAAAACAATCAAACAGGTGAAGGAATTGAACGAAACCACCTAGTATCTGAAAATGGAAATAGAAAAATTAAAGAAAACACAAAGAGAGACAATACTAAAGATGGAAAACCTAGGAAAGAGAGCAGGAGTCTCAGATGCAAGTATAACCAACAGAATACAAGAGATAGAAGAGAGAATCTCAGGTTCAGAAGATACCATAGAAAACATTGACACAACAGTCAAAGAAAATACAAAAAGCACCTTACTGAAAACATTCAAAAAATCCAGGACACAACAAAAAAGATCAAACCTAAGAATCATAGGTATAGAAGACAATGAAGATTCCTAGTAAAAATTTTCAACAAAATTATCGAAGAAAACTTCTTCCCTAACCTAAAGAAGGAGATGCCCATAAACATGCAAGAATCCTATAGAACTCCAAATAGACTAGACTAGAAAAAATTTCTCCTGCCACATAAAAATCAAAGCACCAAATACATAGAACGAAGAAAGAATATTGATATGGGTATGGGTAAAATTCAAGTATCATATAAAGGCAGACCTATCAGAATTATACCAGACTTCTCAAAGAGATTCTACAGGTCAGAAGATCTTGGCAGATGCCATACAGAACTTCAGAGAACAAAAATGTTAGCCCAGGCTTCTATACCCAGCCAAACTCTCAATTACTATAGATGGAGAAACCAATGACAAAACCAAATTTAAACAATATCTCTCCACTAATTCAGCCCTACAGAGGTGCCGGGAGCCGACAGAAGTAAGAATTTTCCTTGGCTTAGCTAATGCTATTTTGTAGTAGCTATAGGCCTAAAGTAGCTATGGGCCTAAATTTTTGTTTAAGTTTCTGTCTCCTAAGAGATGAGTTCTTTCCCAGAAATCAGATGACCCTTCTGTGGTTAGGCAGTTAGCAGACAATAGATAGTTGCCTTGGTAACATATCCTGCTGGCAAAGGGTTCAGTGGCTTCTTGGAATTCCCCATCCCTGTTACTATGTTAGTTTGTATAAGCTTCCTCCTATCTTTATTATGAAATATTGGGGAAAAATAAATTTTGGGGGGAGCTTGATCAGAATACACGACTTGCTCTCCTTCTTCGTGTCTCTTGTCCCCCATTCTTTCCCCCCTTCCCAGGTTCCTACTGAACCCCCGCAGGCCGGGGCACAGAGGATAACAGAAGGAAAACTCTAACACAAGAAGGTAAACTATACCCATCAATAGCCAAGAAATTAAATTTCCCACAACAAACCCAAAAGATGAGCACCACACAAACATAATCCTACCTCTAACAACAACAACAAAAAAATGACACGAAGCAACAATTATTGGTCCTTAATATTTCTCAACATCAAAGGATTCAACTCCCCAATAAAAAGACATAGGCTAATAGACTGGATATGTAAACAGGACCCAGCATTTTGCTGAATACAGGAAACACACCTCAGTGACAAAGTCAGACACTACCTCAAAGCAAAATGTTGGAAATGGTCCCAAGAAACAAGTTGCAATAGCCATTCTAATATCTAATAAAATAGACTTTGAACCAAAAGTTATCAAAAAAAAAAATGGAGAAGGACAGTACATACTCTTCAAAGGAAAAATCCACCAAGATGAATTCTCAACGCTAAACATCTATACCCTAAATGCGAGGACACCCACATTTGTAAAAGAAATGTTACAGAAGCTTAACACACACACCGAATCTCACACAACAATAGTAGGAGAATTCAACACCCCACTGTCTCTGATGGACAGATCATGGAAACAGAAATAAAACACAGACACAATGAAACTAATAGAGGTTTTGAACCAAATGGATTTAACAGATATCTATAGAACTTTTCACCTCCCACCCCCAAAAAAGAGTATACCTTCTTCTCAGTTCCTCATGGTACCTTCTCCAAAATTGATCATATAATTGGTCAGAAAATGAGCCTCAACAGATATAAGAACATTGAATGAATCCCATGTATTCTATTGGACCACCATGGACTAAGGTTTGTCTTCAATAGCAACAAAAATAACAGAAAGCCCACATACACATGGAAGCTGAAAAACTCTCTACTCAATGATAACTTGGTCAGGGAAGAAATAATGAAAGAAATTAAAGAATTTTTAGAAATAATGAAAATGAAGGCACAATATACCCATCCTGTGAGACACAATAAAAGCAGTGCTAAGAGGAAAACTCATAACTCTGAGTGCTTCCATAGAGAAATTGGAGAAATCATACTATCAATAGAACAGCACATATGAAAGTTCTAAAACAAAAGGAAGCAAATATAGACAAGAAGAGTCGATGGCAGTAAATAAACTCAGGGTTGAAACCAAACAAGTAGAAACAAAAATAACTATACAAAGAATCAAAACCAAACAAAACCAGGAGTTGGTTCTTTGAGAACGTGAACAAGATAGATAAACCCTTAGCCAAACAGTGGGTACAGAGACAGTATTCAAATTAACAAAATCAGAAATGAAAAGGAAAACATAAGATCAGAAACTGAGGAAACTCATAAAATCATCTGACACTACAAATGTCTTTACTCAACAAAAGTGGAAAAATCTTTGTGAAATTGATGTTTTTCTAGACAGTTACTAGGTACTAAAATTAAATCAAGATCAGATAAGCTGTCTAAACAGTCTCATAACCCCTAAGTTAATAGAAGCTGTCATTAAAAGTCTCCCAACCAAAAACGTCCAGGGTAAAATGGTTTAGTGCCGAATTTTATCAGACCTTCAAAGAAGACCTAATACCAAACTTCTCAAATTATTCCACAAAATAGAAACAGAAGGAACACTACTCAGTTTGTTCTATGAAGCCACAGTTACACTGATACCTAATTCAGGATGGAAAGTGAATAAAAAAGAAAGGGAAAAATAAGAAAAAAATTTACATATTTTATTTTTAAATAAATTATTATTTTTTTGAGAACACAATGTCTGAAATCTGTGGAAATATATTTAATTTCAAAGGCTAGTTACATAGAGTAATGAGATGACCAAGAATGCTGGCCAAGTGTATTTACTCTCCACTGTAGGATAAATATATCTCACATGAAAGGAATATGGTCCTACATACATAAAACCAAATCATTCACACAAAGGCATCTGATGGTTTGACAAAGGACTAGTGTGATGCATGCTAGGATAAGAAGATGGTTTCTCTGAGTCCCAGACAGATGCTGTCTTTCTCAAGTCCCATTGGCTAAAATGTCTTGCCCTTGGCTCCTTTAAAAATAAACAGTGATGGCAGTAATCTCACATCATGCGGCCATACTTAAACATCTGATCTGTTTGCTAGCCCTCTAAATAATGAATTTAGTAAAGAAATATCAAGGAACTTATTTAGAGCAACTATGACATCCTTATTTCTCAGTCTATAAATCAAGGGATTCAGCATGGGCACAACAATTGTATAAAATACAGAAGATACTTTCCCTTGGTCCATGGAGCTGACTGATGATGGCTCAGGTACATAAATGCAAGGGAACCAAAGAAGATAGCAACAGCTGATATATGTGAGCTGCAGGTGCTGAAGGCTTTGGACCTGCCTTCAGTGGATTTAATCCGGAGGATGCTGGCAATGATGAAGATGTAAGAGCTCAGAATAGTCAGAATTGGAATAAAGATATTAAAAACACTGAAACATAAAACTACTACTTCATTAATAAAAGTATCAGAACAAGGGAGTTCCAATAGTGGAAAAAGATCACAGAAGTAATGATTTATTATATTTGCCTTACAGAAATGCACTTTTAGCATGCAGACTGTGTGAGTTGTAGCACCAATGAAAGCTATAATATATACTCCAAATATCATCCAGGAACAGACTTGATAGGACATTACAGCATTGTAAAGCAAAGGGTTGCAGATGGCAACATAGCGGTCATATGACATTACAGCTAACATGTGACACTCTGCAATAGCAAAAATAAGGAAAATGTAGAGCTGAGTCACGCATTCAGGGTAAGAGATGGTGTTCCTCACTGTCACAAAGTTTATCAGTATTTTGGGAATGATAACAGTGGAATGGCAGAGGTCAATGAATGACAAACTGCTGAGAAAAAAGTACATGGGTGTGTGCAAGTGAGAACTCAATAGTATCAGGGCAATCATACCCAGATTCCCTACCACTGTGACCACATAGATTCTTAAGAAAAGGAGGAAGACTGGCAGCTGCAGCTCTGGTTTTTCTGTTAACCCAGCGAGGATGAACTCAGTCACTCCAGAAATACTTCTTTTAAACATTTTCTTCTCTGAGTTCTATGTAAAAAGAGAGAAAAATGAAATAATTATCTAGTATTTTACAATATAATGAAGTGTGAAAGAGAATTCAAAATTTCATTTTGATAGCCATTTTAAATTTTTCTGACAGATAATCTTAAATGTTAGACACCTAAGGCATTAGACTGCTTAATACATGGCAGTTATAGTTAAAGATAAGTTACATTTGTCCTTGAGTATGATTTTTGTTATGAGAATTTTATTACTCAATTCATGGGTAACCAATGAGAGGTCAGATATGTTCAGTGGAGTCTGCTAAGGACTCTTCGTGACTTATTTTTTCCCTCAATCACTCTACAGAGTAAAACATTTTTCTATGTTACAAGAGCAGCATTCACTCTTATGTGGAAGACTTCCACACATATGTACAGCTCTTGCTATACTTATGGTGGTAACATAAATCTTTTCTTCATAAGATAACAAACAGTGTAAGCCATGCTTTAATCAACACTGTAGTGGAACTTTAAATTAGTGCAATCGGGTGAGAACATAAAATCAAAAGGCATCTAAATTTGAAAATAAACTATAAAAGTACTTTTACATGTATATGATTTAATACATATACATAAAATTCCAAGAAATCTTTAAGATAATAGCATTGTAATTTATATAAAAGGTCATTATAGAAATTAGAACCAAGGTCATCAAGAAAGCTTATCAATCATAAAAATCCACTTGAAATATCATGAAAAATGCTAAAATATTTAGAAATAAATTAAAGAAACATATGATATTACCCTTGAAACTACCAACATTGTTGATAAATAAATCATTATTTACATAGAAAGACATCTCATCTTCATGAACCACAAGATTTAACATTTGGAATGCAATATTTCCAAAACTGCTCTAAAATTTCAGTGCAATCCTAATGAAAACCCATGATATTTTTATTACCAACAATAATATGTTGATCAAAAAATATCAATAGAAATATCGTAGGACTGGGAATGATCAGAACAAACCTGAAGAAGAAGAATAAAATTGGAAGTTTCAAGTGTCTCCATTTGAAAACATAGAACATTACAATATTCTCATAATACAGGTATGCCATGAAATATAAGAAAATTGTCAATCTGTAAAAAGATTACATGAATAAATTATTGATGCTATGTTTTTCAAAACAACCCAGTGTAGGAAGAATGTTTTTAAGTGAGAAATTAGATGAAGTTATATGTTAAATAATTAATGTCCAACTTTTCATATTATGCAAAAAAGTTAATGAAAATATATGCTACTACTAGATATGAGAGCTAAAACTAACATTATTTGAAAAAATACAACAGTAGATTTTCATGCCAATGAAATTGGCATAGTTTCTTGGATAACATATCACAATCATAGGTTATGGTAAAAAGGAGAATTAATTGAGCATAATTAAAATTAAAACCAATTTGTGCCTCTAAGGATACCATAGGTAAATGAAAATAATATATATTAAGTAATGAATCTTAGGAAGATCCATTAATAGAACTAAAGAAGTATATCCTAATGTCTAAGAAAACAAAAAATCGAGTTACAAATAGCCAGAACACTGAATGATGATCTGTTGGACACCATGCAGGAACACCTACAATGGTCAAGTGAGCTCCCTGGAGACTGCCCACCATGCTGCTCAGCTGAGATGGGTGAGCTCTGGTGTAGCACCACCCCAGAGACGCTATTCCAAAATTTCTTCCTGCTATTGATGTACTTTCTCATGTTTGCCATTGCCATACTCCTCATTTATTTGGCTTAGTGTGAGTGGACACCAAGAGACCCTCACTGCCTATCACTTGAGGTAATTACTTCCTTGATGATAGGCCATTTTATTGGGCAAGTTTCATGCAGGTGAGAATGCAGATTAAAGTTCTAGAGATAATTCTATCTAGATTGAATTTCTGACTTAATTAGTTTTAGGATGTTAGCCTGATTTAAATAATTTTGGGAAGTTAGTTGACAGAAAGTTTAAAGTTAGGAAATTTGAGCAGTTAATAGAAAGTACGAAATTAGAATCAAGAATAGATGTGCCCCTTCCTCATAGAATGACAAAAGCTGCTTGAGTTATAGAAAGGAGTACAGTGAGCATTCATGCATTGCAAGCATGTAATTGTAGCAGCAGAAAAAAGTAGGTTTTGGTTAGGTTAATGATCAAAGAAAGCATACACTCTAGGTTCAGTCCAAATTTCTTGATCATATGATCTATGGGTGAGGCAATAGGTTTTCATTGTGCCCCAGGAAATAAGATTATAACAAGCAGTAAATAATTCTGTTATAAACATAGGAACAGAAAACAGATGATTAGCCAGCCTAGTCCATCAGAACTTTAAAAATAAGAAGTAAAATAGGTTACCTGCTCCTTCGTGATTACAGGTTGTTGACAACCAAACATAGGGAGAAGCTTGCTTCTATGGACTTTTCCTGTTTAAACATTGTTAATCAATGACTGAAGAATTAGTGTTTTGAGTTCACAATGAGCTTTTGGAATGAAAGAGAGATGAGAATTGTTTAGTTAGATGTTTCATATACGAAATACATAATCAATATACTACTACAATTTTCCTTTGTTTAATCATTTTAATCTGTTTTGAAGAATGTGTCTGTGACAAATATCTCTGGAAAATGTGTAACTTGTGGCTGTGAAGTAATTTTCTTTCTTACAGAAAAATGTTGTCTTAAAGGGTATAAAAAGTGGTTAAGAGAAAAAGTAGATTGCCAGGACTTGTATTTTGCTTCAGCCATTCTCTCTCTCTCTCTCTGTCTCTCTCTCTGTCTCTCTCTCTCTGTGTGTGTGTGATTTTCTCCATTTTTCTTCTCTAATCACTGAGTGCCACAGGCAGAATTCTCTGTCAATATTTGGACTCACATCATTCAGCTGCTCTCAGCACTGAACTCTGGACTGGCTGCCTATCTTGGTTGACCCTGTGGTATCAAAGCTATTTTTTAACAATGATACTTCTATTGGAGGTAGATAATTACCTGAAAATATGTGTGTCATTAGTTGTTAGAGACATTTGGGTGCACACCTTTAATCCCAGCACTCGGGAGGCAGAGGCAGGGGGATTTCTGAGTTCGAGGCCAGTCTGGTCTACAGAGTGAGTTCCAGGACAGCCAGGGCTACACAGAGAAGCCCTGTCTCGAAAAAACAAAACAAACAAACAAAAAATCACAGTGAAACAAAATTTCACCTTGATTGGAGGAGTTATGATAGAATGGTAATTGCTTGTAAGGATGCAAGAAATTTACAATCTCAGATTACTGGTGAGGTTTTAAAATAGTACAAAAATTTCAAAAAACAGAGAACATGTCAAAATGTAAAACATTCTGTTATTATAGGTCCAAAGAATTTCAATAGGTGAGACACACCTGCAAGAATAGAAAATGCACTGACATAAAAAGTCCTACAAAAGACTCTGGAGTAACACTGGTTACAACATGCAACACTGGATGGAAAGGACTTACTGTTCATACATGTTTTCCTCTAACTCTCCAGTTGCCTATCTCCTATACTGAGAAAAGCATTCCCACTTGGGATGAATTGTGTACTTTTCTAGAAAAGCTTAAGAATGCCTAGAGATTGGTATTATTAACATAAAGTCAAACTCAGAAGTTGTAGTACTAGTTTCTATGAAATATGCTTTATCTATTTTAGCAAATCTCCTAGTTTTGTCTGTATTAAAAACAAGGATGACAGCCTAAGCATGAGCTGAATAATGAAAACAACAATGGACATACTAAAGTGGACAGAGAAAGGTCCCTGAGGCTTCAACTCTACACAAAGAATGAGGAGGGGAAACTAAAGAATGATGAGATAGGGAGAAATAATTTCCCTCAGAGAAGAACACAGAAATTGATATAATGATGTAATTGTATTATACAATGATATAATTAAAAGTTATATAATATAAAATTATGTAAGTATAATATGTAAAAGTATTACAAGTATAAAATATAAGTACAAATTTATACACTTATAAAATGATGATAAAAACTGCATGGTATTGGTACAGAGACAGGCAGGACGATCAATGGAATAGAATTGAAGACCCAGAAATGAACCCACACACCTATAGTCACTTAATCTTTGACAAAGGAGCTAAAACCATCCAGTGGAAAAAAAGACAACATTTTCAACAAATAGTGTTGGTTCAACTGGTGGTCAGAATGTAGAAGAATGTAAATTGATCCATTCTTAGCTCCTTGTACAAAGCTCGTGTTCAAGTGCATCAAGGGCCTTCACATAAAACCAGATACACTGAAACTAATAGAGGAGAAAGTGGGGAAGAACCTCTAATACATGGGCACATGGGAAAAGTTCCTAAAAAGAATACCAATGGCTTATGCTCTAATATCAAGAATTGGCCAATGGGACCTCATAAAAGCTTCTGTAAGGCAAAGAACATTGTCAATCGGACAAAATAGGAACCAACAGATTGAGAAAAGATCTTTACCAACCCTACATATGATAGAGGACTGATATCCAATATCTACAAAGAACTCAAGAAGTTAAACTCCAGAGAACCACAGAACCCAATTAATACATGGAATACAGAACTAAACAAAGAATTCTCAACTGAGGAATACCAAATTGCTGAGAAACACCTAAAGAAGTGTTAACCATCCTTAGTCATCAGTGAAATGCAAATCAAAACAACCCTGAGATTATATCTCATACCTGTCAGAATGGCTAAGGCCAAAATCTCAGGTGACAGCAGATGATGATGAGTATGCAGAGAAAGAGGAACACTCCTCCATTGTTGGTGGGATTGCAAGCTGGTACAACCACTCTGGAAATCAGTCTGGCAGTTCCTCAGAAAATTGTACATAGTACTACCAGAGGACGCAGCTATATCACTTCTGGGCATATACCCAGAAGATGCTCCAACATGTAATAAGGACACATACTCTACTATGTTCATAGCAGCCTTATTTATAACAGCCAGAATCTCTAAAGAACCCAGATGTCCCTCAAGAGAGGAATGGATACAGAAATGTGGATACATTTACACAATGGAATACTACTTAGCTATTACAAACAATGACTTCATGAAATTCACAGGCAAATGGATGGAATTAGAAAATATCATCCTGAGTGAGGTAACTTAATCATATTAAAACACACATGGTATGTACTCACTGATAAGTGGATATTAGCCCACAAGCTTGTAATACCCAAGATACATTCACAGACCACATGAAGCTCAAGGAGAAGGAAGACCAAAGTATGGATACCTCAGTCCTTTTTAGAAGGGGACCAAAATACTCATGGGAGGAGATACAGAGACAAAGTGTGAAGCAGAGACTGAAGGAAAGGACATCCAGCGACTACCCCAACTGGGGGATCCTTACCATATACAGTTACCAAACCAAGACACTATTGTGGACACCAACAAGCGGTTGCTGACAGGAGTCTCATATAACTGTTTCCTAAGAGGCTCTGACAGTGCCTGACAAACACAGAAGCAGACGCTCACAGCCAACCATTGGACTGAGCACAGGGTCCCCAATGGAGGAGCTTGAGAAAGGACTGAGGAGTTGAAGGGGTTTGCAGCTCCAGTGGAGGAACAACAATATGAACCAACCAAAGCTCCCACCAGAGCTCCCAGGGACTAAACCATCAACCAAAGAGTACATATGGAGGGACCCAGGGCTCCAGCTGCATATGTTGCAGAGGATGACCTTATTGGACATCAGTGGAAGGAAAGGCCCTTGATCCCATTAAGGTCCTATGCCCCAGTGTAGAGGAATGCCAGGACAGGGAAGTGGGAATGGGTGGGTTGTTGAGCAGGGGTAAGGGAATGCGAAAGGGGGTTTTCAGAGAGGAAACCAGGAAAGGAGGTAACATCTGAAATGTAAACAAAGAAAATATCTAATCAAGAAAAAGTCAAAAAAAAAAAAAAAAAAGAAAGAAAGCCAAGGTCACTTTAAAAGTTTAAAGTTTCCTTGGTTGGTGATCCAGTCTAAGGGAGCATGGGAGGCCAGGCCAGTTGACACTGTTGCTCCCTCCATGGGGCTGCCAACTCTCTCAGCTCCTTCAGTCCCTTCTCCAACTACTCCATCTGGGACCTCATGCTCAGCCCAATGGTTGCTGTGAAGTGACTCTTGGGTATTCTGAATACACATGGAGGGACCCATGGTGTTGGCCACATATGTGGCAGAGTAGGGTCTTGTTAGCCATCAGGGGAAGGAGAGGCCCATGGGCCTGAGGGTGTTAGATGCCCCAGTATAGGAGAATGCCAAGGAGGGAAGATGAGAGTGGGTGGGTACCAGAATAACCTCATAGAGGCAGGGAAGGAGGAGGGGATAGGGAGGTTCCAAAGGAGAGATCTGGAAAGGGGGAAAGATACGAAAAGTAAATAAAGTATCAAAAACAATAAAAAACCAAGCACATTAAAAAAAAGAAATTATTCTTCAATCTAAGAAAATATCTCTCTCATCAGTTTCTCTCTCTGAGTGAAACTAAATATATATGTATATATTTAAAAAAAACTTTAAGTTTCCTAACTATTGTCTCCTGAAAATTTCAAAACTAGTGTTTTTGTAATTTAAAGGTGAAGAACTGGGGCCTAGGAACAATTATACCTAAGCAAACTCACACTCCAGTGAATACAAGCCATTTGGCTCAGTGTTCAACATCTGGAACCCATCATGCATTTTAGAGCAAAACAAAAACTTCAGTCATCTCATCTCTCTAGTCTTGCATCCACAGAACACACAGATTTGAGGGAAATCAGTTGAGGAACTCAAGAAGGAACTCAAGAAGACCTCCTAAATCAGTTGTTTCAGAATCCCCCTTTTTTGAACTTAGTTTATTTATTTATTTCAAAATTATTTCTTTTATTTTTTTGAGATTATAATATAATTACATTACTTTCTCCTTCCTATCCCTCCCTTCAGTCATTCAGTGCAATCCTTCTTGCAAATTCAAAGCCTCTTTTGACATCAATTTTTGTCACATATACATATGCATTCATATCCATATATATTAGCCTCCATTTTTATTAACCTTAGAGGTGAATGTGTTATAACTACAATACCAAAGTCTAAGTGAACTTTTCCCTAAAGCTTTGAGTACATAATACCATTTGTTAAATTTAGATACCATACTGCACACAGTGTTTTATAGCTTAATTCTTCTTCCATTACTAAGAATTTATAGCCACTGAACAGGTCCTACTTTTTTTTCTCATCCTCTATTCTCTGGACATAATGACCATATTCTCTATTTATATTGGTTTGACAATTATATTTACTTTATAAAAAAAGAACTGTTTAGTAATATATTCTTTTTTGACTGGCTTGTTTCATATAATGTAGTGTTTTCCAGTGTTACCCAAAGTTTGTAAAACTGAAAAGAATGCGATTAAGTAGAATCCTTGTGAACCTGGTAAAGTGCATTAGAACTTTGCTTTCAGTATTATTACTTGATAGATTATAAAATTAATTTTTATGTTAGCATTTAAAACTGCATATAAAAATATACCATTCTTCTTCTTTTGTTCTTATTTGTATTCCTTTCATGTTGAGTGGTCCCTAAGTTTTCCTGATAGTTTTTGATAAACCTGTATGCTTTGTAAATAAAAATGAGAAAATAATAATCTATAGTTATATAAACTTAAAGAATTCGGGCAGTGGTGGCACATGCCTTTAATCCAAGCACTTGGGAGGCAGACTCAGGCGGATTTCTGAGTTCGAGGCCAGCCTGGTCTACAGAGTGAGTTCTAGGACAGCCAGAGCTATACAGAGAAACCCTGTCTCGAAAAACCAGTAAATAAATAAATAAACAAACAAACAAACAAACAAACTTAAAGAATATGTAAGACAAGCTATTGGGTAATCTTGACTATTTCCTAAGATTTTATATTTTTATATTTTAATTATATATATAAATATATATATAATTTCATATATATATATATGAAATTTGCAGAAAATCATAACAAATACTTCCCTGGTTATAATTATTCAAGCAATATTGTTTGGCTGTGAATGTGGCCTGAGATAATTTAATAACAAATAGCTTATGCTATAGGCATAAATCATAGAGAGATTCATAGTAGAAAGTCTATGCTCATTAAAACACTATAATCTATAAGGAGAGAGAAAGGTAGTTTAAGAAGAGGTGCATGTTGTGACTGAGTAGGTCTATGGGAGCACAAATGTTATGATGTTTAGCCTAAAGAGGGGTTTGTAGAAAGTTTTCAAGAGAAATATGGAGCTTTAAAAAATAAGCTGTATTTGTACAATATTAATAATTTTGGATTTGCTAAGTACCAAAACACAAAAAATTTAAAGCTATTTGTTAAAAGAAATAATAAACAATGAGGAAAGTAACAAATAATCCAATGTTTTTATGTTACAGTTTTATATTATAAATATTATAGTTTATAACAGGGTTTTTCCACTGAAGTTATTTGTAAAAATTGACAAATAATTTGAATGTAACTTACACCAAGTATCTCTATGACTTATAATAAAAGTTACTGTTTTTTTTTTTTTATTTCACCTTAGTAGAAACAGCTATAGCCACTGAAATATGTTGTGTAAGAACAAAATTCAATCCAAGCATGAAAAATGCCTGGGAGAAAATTTGGTTCTCAAACATTAGTGATATTTTCAGCTATCACTAAAAATTTGTATAATATCTAAAATGTAGAGATCATGAAAGTCATCTGACATTGTGAGGCTGAGAGACTTCAGGGCAAATGGAAGTTAGGCCCTCACCTTTGCTCTCTGTGGAGACTTCCATTCCAGTAACACATGAGTTCTAGATCAAGTTCTCCTTAAATGAAATACCTCTTCATGTCATTGGTGCAAGTAAACCAAAATACAATCTTCTGGCTCATTTTTATTCATGGGATCACAACAGAAATCTTAGGTTCTGAGTAGTTTACGTTCCTATCATAAATGCAATGCCATGACTCCTCTCAAATCTTCAAATGGTACTTACAAGACTGATTTTCACAGATACTTTTGAAATATAACAGGCATCCTAAATGTGTAGAGAAAGAAACTCTCTGAGGATTTTTTTCTCACTGGGGATGAGATGCTTACAGGAAAAAGCAATTAAGATTTGTTGTTTCGTGCTTTGGTTGATATTTTCATTTTGCTTCCTCTGAGCATAATTCTTTGTGTTTGGAAACAGTATCAATTATTGCATTTGGGGTCAGATACTGAGTTCTCACGGCATGATTGTGGGATGACTCTATGACAACTTCCTATCTGAAAATAATCTCTGAAGCATATGAGGTCATTTTCACTGCCTTCCACCCCTAATTTAATTAATGTTTGGGGAAATAATGTTTTGTAATCATTATCAAAAGATGTCTCTTATATGTGCTTTTATTAATTCCCACAAAATACTAATTTCATAGAAGGGGCTGGAGATGTACATGTTTACCTTACTAAATTTGACAATAAGTGGAGATTGCAGAAATATAGACAAAATAAACACTGTAATTGCTATATATAATATATTTGTTGATAGTACATTTTTCCATAAGAATGCAGGGGAAATTTCTGGGACCACTATAGCAAAGAGAAGAAATAGACCAATAAATATATAGGGAATGGATGATAGTGAATCCTTTTTTTTTTCTTTTTTCTTTTTTAATGTGGAAGTTACATATCAGCAATGAAAACTTCTAAATTAACCTATCTGATACTAATCTAGAGTAGAAAGCATTATATTAATGTTTTCTTTTTTTTTTTTAAAACTTCCAATGAACACAAATTTGTGAGTTAAATTTAGGTAATTATATGTGTATCTCTGTACAGAATTAGTATAAACACACAATCATTTGTTTAGTGTGTTCAGTGAATAGAATCAGTGACACCAAAGTAGCAATGAGCAAACCCAGCTTCCATGAGTGTAGCATGTTTTTAATTCTGTTATTCAATAAATATATCCAGAGCTGCTGGGAGGAATGTATAGTATTATTTCTGGGATGGATATAAGAAGATATTTAGAACATTTTCAGTAGTAAGAAACATACATGAAAGGGACACAGGCATGCAAGAAGAGGATTTCCAATCTCCACATCTGAAATTAATTAAAAAAAATTAAATGCAGCACTTTATAGTAAAATATATATGAAAATAAGATTAAATATATGTATGTCTACAGTGATTTAAATAATTGATTAAACAAATAAATGGAGTTAAGACCCAAATTTGTAATACACATTCTGAATTGAGTTCTCCTTTCAGATAAATGGAGTACAATCTCTCCTTATTTAAGAGTGGGTTGCACTCAAAGCCTTTTGATATCCTATCATGACAAGTGTACCTTGCTTTGACATGCTTCGGTGGTCTTCCCATAACCAAAAGAAATAAACATACATCCTCACTCAAAACTCATGGGTAAATACAACCACCTGATCTACAGTGATATTCTACAAAATACCCAAGTTACTATCCTTCATTGTCCACATGCTCACGTCTAGAAAGGCAGCTATAGGATTGTGAGCTCCAGAGGTGAAAGAGTTGTCATTAAAACTATCACCAAATTGAGATCTTAAAAAGAATTCTAGAGAAGAAAAAGGAGGCATCAGGTAAAATGGCAAGAAAATGTAAATAAAGCATGGGTTATAGATAGCAGTGATGTACCATTCTCAGCTATGTCATTATAAGTGAGCTAGTGTGGTGAAAATTGCAGAGAAGTCAGAACACAAAGGATATAGGTATCTCTGAAATAGTCTTGCAAAGACTTCTCTGTGTGTAAAAGTATTCTGAAATTAAAACTCAGTATCAAACATTTCTATTTTGATCTCAACAAAGAAACAAAGATACAAACCATAACAACAGTGAAATGCTTTTAAAGCACTTTTTAAACAGTGCTTTAAAAGAAAGCAAGAAGGAGACAAGCACATTTGTGTGGGGGGTTCTGATTTCCTAGTTGGTTCTTGATTGTGTCAATAAAGAAGGAGGGAGTCAATTGCTGGGTGAGGGGTAAAGGTAGGACTTCCGGGTCCCAGGAGAAAAGGAGACAAAAGGAAAGAAGAGGGGCTTTTTGGCCAGGCTTTGGAATAAGAAGAAAGCAGCAGTCATGTAAGATCTTGGGGTTGCTAGATCTAGAGGCCTCTGCCACCTGTAGTGGCTGGCTGATATAGACTAGCTGATAAGGTTAGGGCAGGAGATTCTGTGCCTAGTAACGGTGCTATCTGACAAGTTCTAAATTAATAAAGCTGTCTGAGTGTTTTCTTCCACAGAGAAAAGGTAAGCAGAGATAGAAGCGAGATCAGGTGATGGACAAAAGAGAAGCTGAAAGATAGCCAGTGGAGCTTGGACAGCAGCTCCCAGCTTTCTCAGGTTAGGGGATGGTTCCAATCGATTCTGAGCTAATCCAGGAGGGGCTGAGAGCATGATTGCAGCTCCCAGGACTGGCAGCAACCAATCTCAGAGCTAAGCTGGGAGTGAGGGCTATGGTCCCTAGAAAGGTGGTAGTGTGTTCATAAAATCACATGTAACACACTGCCTTTGCTTTTGAGACTCTGGTGCTTTATATGAACTTTTTATTTCATGGTTCTTTTCTCCTGTTTGCATCAGAATAGCACTTGAAAATCTCCAGCACTTCTCAGGTATCATATATAATTAAATGCTGATTAATCAATAATCCCAGGTCAGTGGATGAGTGTGAGAGGAGTTTGTTATTCACAGAATGGCAATCAGGCATTTTAGTAAATCTTGTTTTATTAAAATTTCTTAGAGTCTGCACCATGACAGCCCAAATAAGCCAAGTCCAAGCATTTATCCTTAATAAGCCGATAAGAAAAAAACAACAACAACAGGAAATTGTGAATAATTAGAAAAGAACACCTAGGCAGTGTGAGCATGTTAGAAAGAGGAATAAAGAGATCCAGAGAGTCCATCTTTGGGAGCCCAACATGAAGATAAGGTAGGAGGTATGCCTAACTCAGTAGTCCTACCACGTGTTGTGTTACATTTTACTCCAAATTGAAGCATTCAGTTCTAGAGAGAGAAAATATGCAATTAGCAAGTCACAGGAAGTTACACAAATTTATAATATTTCAAAACCCCTTTATCCCCAAGGTTATATAATATAAACAGTAAGAACTGTCAGAAGAAGGGGATTCAGTCCTATCAAGCTAACTTCAAGCCCTCCAGGAAGCTCCAAGAATGTGAGTTTCATGAGTTATTACCAACGATAGTAGGTTTTGTAGTCAAATAGCTGCCTTTGAGTCACTCATGATCCTATAAGTAACATTTCACCCACATTCCTGTAAGCAAACCCAAGAGAGTCACTAGTTTATTAAATCAGTCTTGAGAATGTGTTCTCTGATCTCTACTTGGAGTGTCTGGTCTTATAGCCAAGGAAAAGCCACACACACAGCATAGTGGGTTCCAAACAGGGACCAATGGAATCAAAGATGTTTTGTTGCATGGCCCCTGCAGAAACAGATACTGAGATATGCAGTGAGGTTTATCTATTTAAACCAGGAATGTCTGAGAGGGCAATCTGAGAGATATTGCTACCTCTTCCTATGTGAGGTAGGATTGTGTGCCTCCTCACTGTGTGAGGGTCTGTATGCTCCCTGTGATGAGTGATAGAAGGTAAAACCAAGGCCAAGAATTTGTGAATGGAGTGTATTGGGATAGAATCCTTAAACAGTCATTTTTTTCTACTTGTCATTGGGTGGCATTCCTTCTCACTGAATGGGATCTACTGTGTGAATTGAGTGTTGTTCCCACCTGGGTAATGAATTAAAGAACATATTGCTATCCATGAAAGTAATGTGTTTGGGATGGGATCTAAGTAGGTTGTTGTGTCTGGTGCATTTTGTGTGTGTGTGTGTGTGTGTGTGTGTGTGTGTGTGTGTGTGTGTGGTAGGTGACTGTGGTGTCCTATGCTGCTGGAACTTTTCATGACAAGAGGCAATACAGAAATTGTTCTGGCAAGTTTTATGTCAATATGACACAAGCTAGTATAATCTGAAGGGAATGAACCTTAATTGAGAAATGCCTTCATAAAATTAGGCTGCAGGCCAGCCTATACATCATTTTCATAATAAGCAACTTTGTGGGATTGCTGGGTCCATTGTGGATGGTGCTATCTCTAGGCGTGTGGTCCTGGTTCTATAAGAAGGTAAACTGAGCAACCCATAGAAGCAAGTCAGTAAGCAGTATTCATTTCTCCATGGCCCTGCATCAGCTCCTTCCTGCAGTTCCTTCCCTGTTTGAGCTCCTGCCTTGACTGTTTTCAGTGATGAACTGTGATGTGGATATGTAAGTGAAACAAACCCCTTTCTTCCCAAGTCACTTTTGACGATGGTGTTTCATCTCAGCAGTGGAAACCCTAAGAGCGGAATGACCAAATGACAGACATACAAAAACACATATACAGAAAAGCTAAGTAAGGTGAGTTCTCAGCATTCTTATGAGGTGGCATCAAATATACAACAACTCAGAGCCCCCACATGATTATGAGATATTATTCAAAGGGAGGTATTTTCTAGTCTCTGCAGAAGGTCTCTGTAGGCAAAGGACTCTTTAGGAGCAATTGTTCTATTTATTATGACCACCTGTGGTTTTCTCTAATAGCCCCTGTTATAAAGAGAATCATGTTTGGTGAGAATTGGGGGCTATACTTTTCTGTGGCTGTAAGAAAACATTTAGAATCCAGTTAGGAATTCTGCTTTGCTGTGGATGAAACTGCATTGTGCTTTTAAATACACACTGGACAGATTAGAAATTAAATTCATTAACTTATTCTGTTCTGTTCTCAAATAGTGACTCCAGATACACCACTCATCTTATTCCTATGGCCATTAGCTCTCCATTAGCTATGGCAGTAGCTCTCCTTCAGGACTTTTACTATCTCTTGTTTGTGGTAGAGTTCTTTTTTTATTTTTGAACCTATATTATAGATATGCTAATATTTAATTATTGTGTTGTCTTTCAGTCCTCAAAATTATCAAGGATATTTCAAACATATTTTCTTCTAACATTTATATGTATTCAATGAATAAAAATATACTTGGTGATAAAATGCACAGTTTTCCCTGTTCTAGTACTGTTATGCCAGGAAATGTTCATGAACTCCAAAAAGACCACCAAGGAGCTGAATTAGATGTAATTGTATTAGGGTCTCTTTATTCAAGCTCAAGATTGGGACAAACAACATTCTCTGATGCAGGAGAATGGGTGGGGTCCCTGAGCCCAGTTTCAGGCAAGCATTTACAGAGAAAAGAAGGGGGTATTTAGCCTGGTACACATCTGATTAAAGTGGGGGCTTTACTGCCTTCAACATAATTCACTAGTGCTGGGAGCCAAACCAGAATCTTAACTTCTTCTTTCTTCCTGATTGATCGGTGGTTGTTAAGAAGTGAAGTGTCATGGGCAGGCTTGTAACATGGAGGAGCAGATTTGTTGGGGAATAAACTGGAAACTGGTGCTAGATGCAGGTATTATTAGAGGGTGGCCTGAAAATTGGTGCTAGGTACCAGCCTGATAGTGAACTTGAGTTCAACCTTAGGTCAGGTTCTCTAAGATGGAGGTTGAACCCAGAAGATTTGGTCTCTCAGTACCCATGAATATAAAAAATTGTTGGATGCTATTTTTGTTACTATAGCAGGAAAATACAATTTACATATACATAAACCTGTCAAAGCAGATTCAAACAATAAAGATCAACATTTATATTTACACTTTTCACATTAATATACATATACATATATATATCATACATAATATATATGTGCATATGAGGGAGGCTAAACATATATGTGGAACTTTGTATTACAAGAAAATCAGTTGTGAAGATAAGACATTATTAGCACTGAAAAAGGTCTCTGACCTCCAATGATTTGGTTTCACAGGATGAGATGAGCTGACGTTGCACTGGCATTACCAGGGTCTGGGTTTTAAGTTGGTAACAAAGTCTGCAATGTTTTGCATCTTTGATCAGACAGATGATGTTTCAGATGTGGAATAATCAGATCCAAACAATCATGATGGGTAATTCCATCCCTGTGACTCTCTGCACAGTATAACATGTGGAGCAGGTGAAACGTTATGTTAGGCAGAGATGTCTGTTTGTTTCTTTCTGTTTTAATTTTTATTAATTATTTGATAATTTCATACATTGTATTCTGATTGCCTTCATCCTTTACCCATTCTGCTCCCAGATCTTCTTTCCCCATTTCATATGCACTCAAGTTTGTGATCTCATTAAAAACAAAAACAAAAAAACAAAACACAGAGTCTCCTTTGTACTGCCTATATAGCTTTATGTGTACAGTCATTCACTGAAGGGTGTTAGAGATACCATTAAATAAAGCTAATTTTCCCTCTCTGAACAGCTATCATTTGCCAATAACTCCCAAGAGAGTGTCAGGACATTTGAACATCCATCCCCTTGCTGTGATTTTGCCTGGCTTGAGATTGTGCAGGTCTTGTGCATGATGTCCCAAGTGCTGTGAGTTTATATGTCCAACTGCCCTATTGTTTCTGGCAAACATAGTCACTCACTACTTCTGGCTCTTAAAGTCTTCCTACCTGCTGTTCTGCAAAGATTCCCTGGAAAAGGCAGGGATGATAGGAAAAAGAACCATTTAAGGTAGTGAAGACAGACCTTTATGTCACACAAAGGAAGAATGTAGATTAACAGAATAGGACAGCATAAATGTGTTGGGAGATAAGAGTGTATGTGAGGGAATATGGGAACAGACAATTCGTATAAAGGCTTTAAGAAAAAAAATATTTGAAAAACTGATACAGAATTTCCTAAAATATAAACATATGCATGTTGTTTACTTAACACAGCTATATTCCAAGCTTTAAAGCCTAGAGAAAGCAGAAATTACAACAACCCAGCATCTGATGTATGACACAAAGTGAAAAGGAAATAACCTGGCCTATGAGAATCTGAGAAGCTTTAGTAGAAGGAAATGAAAACACCCATGAAATTTGTGGATCGAAAAATATTTTCATGAGAAACTGTTTTCATACAATTTTGTTAGAGCGACCTTGACATCCTTATTTCTTAGGCTGTAGATCAAGGGGTTCAGCATGGGCACAACAATGGTGTAAAATACAGAAGACACTTTCCCTTGGTCCATGGAGCTGACTGATGATGGCTGCAGGTACATAAATGCAGCAGACCCAAAGAAGACAGCAACAGCTGAGATGTGTGAGCTGCAGGTGCTGAAGGCTTTGGACCTGCCTTGAGTGGATTTAATCCGGAGGATGCTGGCAATGATGAAGATGTAAGAGCTCAGTATACTCAGTGTTGGGAAAAGGATGTTGAAAGCACTAAAACATAGAACAACTACCTCATTGATAAAAGTAGGGGAGCAAGAAAGCTCTAATAATGGGAAAAGATCACAGAAGTAGTGATTTATTACATCAACCTTACAGAAATGGAGTCTTAGCATGCACACTGTGTGAGCCGTGGCACCAATAATACCCATACTATACACCCCAAATATCATCCAGGAACAGACTTGATAGGACATCATAGCATTGTATAGCAAGGGGTTACAGATGGCAACATAGCGGTCATATGCCATCGCTGCTAGCATGTGACACTCTGATATAACAAAAACCAGAAAGAAGTAGAGCTGAGTCATACATTCAGCATAGGAGATGATATTCTTCACTGTCACAAAGTTTATCAGCATTTTAGGGGTAATGACAGTAGAATGGCAGAGATCAATGAAGGACAGACTGCTGAGGAAGAAGTACATGGGTGTGTGCAAGTGAGAACTGAGCAGGATCAGAGTGATCATGCCCAGGTTCCCCACCATCGTTACTGTATAAATTCCTAGGAAGAGGAAGAAGAGAGGCAGCTGTAGTTCTGGTGTGTTTGTTAATCCAGCAAGGATAAATTCAGTCATCACGGAGTTGTTTCTTGCTATCATTTCCTCTGGGAATTCCCTGTAGGAAAGGAAGAAAAAGTTAAGATAGGAATCTCCTGTCCTATCACATACTAATGTGTGAAACCAAGTTCAAGCAGTTTCAGGCATGCATATTTAATTTTATGGCTACTCTATATCTTATCAGTCAAGACAGTAGAGGTACAAAAATATAATTCTTGGAAGTAGATAAATATAAGATATATCTATTCCTATTCAAGATTTACACTTTGAGAATACAGTAGTATCCATTTCATGAACAACCAAAGAGAGATCTGATGGTTTTAATGAAAAATTCTAAGAACTTTTCAAGCCTAATTTGTAATTATCTCAGTCTATGTACAGAGAAACTGCTTTCCTATGTCACAATCACAGTAACACACACACACACACACACACACACAAATGCACACATAACACAAATACATACGTAATCAATTGTGTCAACGGCTGAAAGACTTTCCACAAGTAGTAACAAAATAACTTATATAATGTGCACACCTATTTTACATTATAGTAGAAGGAAAAGTCATCTTAATTGGACAATAATGAATAAAATCATCTTTACATATAAATTAGTTGATTTTAGATGCAAAGTTTTAAGAAATTACTAAGAAAGAATTATCAGAATTCATTCAAGGTTATCAAGACTGTGGAACCTAAACTCAATAGAAAAACTAATCAACCATAAAAATCCATCTGCAATTTAATGAAAATGATTAAAAAACAGGAATAAATTAAATGAAAGAAATACAAATTATTTTACTTGCAAACATAAGCATGGCTTAACAAATAAATCTTTGCATAAATGGAAGGACATGCAAAGATATCCCACATTTATGAATCAATATTGTAGGAAAAAGCAGTGTTTCCTGAACTATGTAAAATTTTAGCTTCATCCTTATAAAAATCTCAGTTCCTTCCCTGGCATGCAATGATCATATAATCCAACGAAGATATAAGGGGCATGGAATAGTCAGAAGAAGTGTGAACAAGATAAAGGATTTTTCTATTTTATTTTACTTGTTTTATTTATTCATTTATATTTTTAGAGACAGAATCTAGTTATATAAGTCTTGCTAGTCTGTAACTCACTGTGTAGATCAGGCTGGCATCCCAACTTAATAGACCAACCTGGCTCTCTCTCTCATGGATTAAGGGGTCATATCACCACAGCTGGTCAAATGGAGGTTTTGACCTTTCCTGTTTGAAAATCACTGTTTCAAAACTGTATAATATAATGCACAGATAAACTGAAGGAAGTTGGCAATCTGGGAAATCTACATGTATTAATAATTAAATAATTTTAATTATTTCAAAATAATTCAGGATAGAAGGAATTTTCAACAAGTAGACAATTAGGTTTAAGCATATGAAAAAATTAATATGAAATTGCTTCTCTCTCACACCATATTCAAAACTCAGTAATATAAATGGGCCCTATGACTAAAAACATTGAACAAAAATAAAAGGCTAGATATTTATTACCATGGAATTGGTGACTGTTTCTTGGATAAAGATGCCAGAACCCAAAACTAGGATAGAGAAAAGTAAATTAGACTAGGTGAAAACTGAAAAGCAATTTACTTTTAAAGACCTACCATCTATAATTTGAGAAGACAAAACTCAGTTGGAAAATATATTTTAAAATATTATCTCTTAAAAGATTGTTAATAGACACAACTTAATAATAAATAATCCAACCCAAATTAGCCAAAGAATTGAGTAATGATTCTTTTATTGGAGAGAAACAAATTACCAAAATATACCTCAAATATGTCAGTTAATGTTAATTATTAACAAATAACTGAATTAAAAACTAAGGCATAGAATTAAACAGAGAATTCTCATAAAGAAACACAAATGGCTGAGAAATATTTATTTTAATCCTCCTTCACTATCAGGTAAATACACATTAAAACTAGTTGACATTTCATTTTACCATAGTGACAATGGCTAATATCAAAAGAAATAAACAAATCAAACACAAAAGTCAAACAAATGCTACCCTATGTGTAGTAAAGGGGAAACACTTATTTCTTGATTCTTGGAATGCAGCCACTATGAAAATCATGGTAGAAATTCCCTAAAAAGCTATATAGTGGCCTGGTGGTAGTAGCCAACTCCTTTAATCCTAGCACTTGGGAGGCAGATGCAGGCAGATCTCTGAGTTTGAGGTCAACCTGGTCTACAGAGTAAGTTCCAGGATAGCCAGGGCTTCACAAAGCAACCTTGTCAATCGATCAATCAATCAATCAATAAATCAATCAAAGCTAAACAATGGCCCAAGTTTGTATATATAAAGCCTAATTTTTAAAAATTCTATTATAGATCTTTTGTTTTGGGTGGTGGATAAATGCCTAATTTGAGTGTGAAGCTTCTCAGCTTCATCTCTTACCCTTATTAGACCTTTCTGCAGTAGATGGCGATTTACACTGAATAATACACAGAGAATGAGAGACTGTAGCATGGCCACTTCTAAATGAGACATCTACATTATATCCTTTCTTCAAAAGCTCAAGGATATTTGTGGAAATGGAAGTAAAAGGACTATATTTGTCAGAGGCAGTGGATGAGCACAGTGAAATTGTTCTCTATATACAACAGGCTAGTTCACATGTGAACTCACAGTGATTGTGTCAGCATGCACAGGGCTTATACATAATCAGGCTAGAAGGAATCCAAGCATGAAGGAGGGAATGGTTAGGAACTCCTAGCCCTAGAGAGGCTATCCATATATGCACAGGTTGTCCTACATCAAGGAATATATTGGCAGCACTATATGAACCTGGAGGCTTTTCAAAAAGAATACATGGTCACCCATGAAAACATACATATGAGCAACACCATTGTGATTGAATAGATTATATTTAGGAATATATATGCATATATTTATATACATGTAACAACAATTAAAAACAGAATCTATAAATTTTAAAAAGAGTAGGAAGGATGTTTGAGAGGTTTAGGAGGAAGGAAAGAGAAGGGAGAAATGTTATTATTATATTATAATTTAAAACCCAAAAAGTAATAAAACCAAGACAAGACCAAGGATGTACCTCAGTGGTAGAGTACTTGCAAACCATGGACAAGCCCCTATGCTTAATTACAACACTACAAATAAGTAAAATAAAATAAAAAAATTAAATGACATAAAATGTGTAGAACTGAACATAGAACATGGTTTCCATACTCACTGCTCCTTTCTTTCCCTCCTCACTTCCCACTCTCATCCCCAAATCACTTTTTCCTGTGTTTCATCCTCTCCACTGCAAATGTGAGGTATTATATCCAATACGGTCCAACTCATACACCATCCATGGAGCTATGGCAGAATACCCCTATGGGTAGGCCTGGAAGCCAGTGTTTTCAGTTCTGGGTGCTGGGTGGTTTAAGTTCTCTAGATGATCCTGGGAAGCCAGGGTATTCTAGAAATTCAGCCCTATGTCTGCAACACTAACATTTTCCAGTTATAACAGGCAAAAGTTTCATTTTAAATCTTGTTTTCTCACTTGGAAACTATTTAGTTAATAAATCAAAATATAAATCGCCTGAAAAAAAAAAAAGAACAAAGTGGGATCACCATGCAACACTGATGGGATTATAAAATAGAAAATGCTTCAGAAAACAATTAGGTAAGTCTCTTTAGTTAGCCACCTCCCATGGAGGGCAATAGTCCTGTTTTGGGTCAGTTGTATATGTTACTAAAAAAGGTTAAAAACATTGAATATTTGATATTGCCATATAACTCAAAATAAAACCAGACTTGCTGACACCAGATTGGATAGTTTGAAAATTGGTGATTTTGTTTGGATTATTTTAACTCATCTCATCATTTTACTCAAAGACTCTGAACCTCCTGTTGATGTGGATGTTATGAGTCCTGCATAACTCATGTGTTGTGAAGTTTATCTTTTATGAAAGGTTGTCAAGATATGAGACTCTTAAATGACATTAGTCTAATATAGTATTGATATTAGGAAAACAAATTCATTATCATACATGGGTACCTAAAATAAGCATGAGTTAGGAGTGCTCTGTATTCTCTAACATGTTGCTCCTCATCCTTTATTTATTTTTCAATATTACATAATGCAATGAGTTGATCTTCATATGGTGTAGCCCTTGACCTTGGATATCCCAGCCTTCAGATACTTCAGCAAATTTCTTATCATCATTGAGTACCTAATCTATAGCATTTATTTATGGATGTATAACTCAAACAAAGACACATATCCTTCTGCAATTTTGACTCTTATGTCTGGCAAACTGTTTTATCTATCCCTCGTCTCTCACAAGGCTACAAGGTTGCATCAAGAGTCTGGTCCCATCACAGTGGCTCTGTTATCCCTTGTGTAGTCATTGTGACTTTGGCAGTAGTTACTGGGTTTTGACCCACTCTCAGTGACCAGCTTCCCCTGTAGTCTGCGTCGTACACATTATTTAGCATCCTACTGATTACCCATTCTTTGCTACCATCACACGGGTGGAGGTACTCATTGTCCTTGATGGAGAATTCAAATAACATTCCCTGTGTAATAGTTGTCTTAACACCTCTTGGGTTTATCTTGGAGATGAATAGAGCATAAAAAAAGGTTTATGGGGAGAATGTCACTTTGTTAAAAGTATTGTTGAAGTATAATCAATACACAGGGATCTACACATATATATTTAATCAAATAAAGTTTGATCAGTTTGGACACACACAGACACCAATGATGTCTGCAAACATAATCAGTACATCTTTCAAAAACCAAATTTTCTTTTATCACACTGTGATTCTTGATTGATTGTTTCATCAAGATTATTAATATGAGATATACCCTGTTTTGAGTATATAATGCCATACTGTTGACTGTAGGTATTATATAGTGTTGAACATTTTGCAACTTAACTCATTTAAAATTAGTAAAGACTAATAAACACTGAACATATCCACCCTGTCTCTTGCAACACCATCCTCTGATAATCACTACTGCATTCTCTTATTCAGTGGGTTAGAGTTACCTTATATAAGTAGAATCATTCAGCATATTTCCTCTATTGACTGGCTTATTTCACTTAGCATAGGATCTTCCAGATTTATTAATTTTTTTGGAAGTGGAAATGGTGATATACATTAATGTAATAATTTTCATGTATAGACATGTAGATTCACAAAATCCTAAAATGTAATAATAATCAAAAATGATTTAATAGAAGAAATGGTATAGTCAAAATGAGGGAAGTGATAGGAACATATGAAAAACATCTAGTGGCTTGTGTCTAGTTTTAGAGTACATTTAATGATAGGGTTATGAATTATAATTCTCCATTGTGCATGAAGTATACTTGAAATTAGCTTACATGAAGTATGCATGCAACTAGCAAAAGAAACTAAGATTGTGTTTATCATGTTTGAGAAAAGTGCTGTAGCTTTTGTGATGTATTTTGCGTTACCATAAAAAATATCTCAGCATTAAGCACACCTGTAAGAAGTTACTAGCTCCAAACATGAGTGATATTCTCAGCTGCTGTTATGAAACTCCCATCATGTCTTGAGAATAGAATTCATTTATATCTTCCAACATTCTGGGAATGAGAAGGTATTAGAACACATTGAATTCACATACTCACTTTCTCTCTACTTGGAAACCAGGTGAATTTCAGAGCAAAGAATTCTTTAAGTGAATTGGTGCTTCAGTTTGTTGGTGCTGGATGTGTACAATAAAATCCCCTGCTTTTCTTTCACTTATGGGGCAAAAATGAAAAGCTTATGTTCTGATTAGCTCAAATAACCATCGCAAACCCATTGCTGGGGTCCTCTTAACAGCTTCCTAAAGCACTTACATGAGTAAACTTACTTCTACAAAGATTTTTTAAAACATATGAGCTGTCAATAGAAATTTGTAGAAGGAAGCTCCTTTGAGATTTTTCTGCCCTTTGGGATGAGCTACTAGATAAGAGCAATTAAGATTTTCTCTCTTATTTTTTGTATGTTACTCTGATCCCTTGAGTACAAGTCTCTGTGTTTTGAAATTGTAGAAATTATTACCTTAAAGGCTAGAAAGTAAGCCCCAGAAGACATCACTGTAAGAATATTTCTTTCTTTGTTTCTTTGTTTCTTTGTTTCTTTGTTTCTTTCTTTCTTTCTATCTATCTATCTATTATCATCTATCTATCGTGTATGTGTATGTGTGTGTGTGTGTATGTGTGTGTGTAGGCATGATATAAAAGTCACTGTACAATTAATTTGTTACTGTCAATTTTCTCCTTCCACTCTGAAGTTTCTGGAGTCCAATTCTGGCTATTGGCCTCGATAGCATGCATTTTTAACCACTAAGCTATTTCCCTGATGTGAAAAAGGTTTTTACAACAATGCTTCCCATTGGAAAACAATCTAAAATGTTTGAGGCCATAGTGTCAATATTTTTATGTTTGTTTAAGGTTTGGATAAATAAACAATAATTTATGATTGTTATTGTAGTTTGCTCTTTTCATATTTCATTTTCATTTTAAAGACAATTTGATATGCAATATTAATAAGGAGCTAGGATGAATATGTCTTAAGTAATTTTGGAACTGAGTAGAGATTGAAGAATTAAATTAAATGAACTTTAGTCAATAAAATTGTTCATAAATGGGATTATGCTAAGGCTGTTGGTGGGATATTTTGAAACACTGTTGCCAATGATATATATTCAATAAATAAATAATAGGACAGTGCATCATGGAAACCGTGTTTCTTGAACAGAAAAGTTACAACATTAATAAATTATGGTATTAAATAGAGTAGAAAACTGTTTTATGAACAATATTTAGTTGACTATGTACAGAAATATTCAGGCAAATACAGATAATGTAAATATATTTCCATTCAGAGTTTATATTACACCCATATATTCTAGTTTAGATAATTAGAAGCAATGGTACCGAAGAGCATATCCAACTTCTATGGGTATACTGAGTGTATAATACTATTCTTCAACAAACATCCTGAAGGACTTTGAGAAAAATGTAATAGTGAATAATAATAATTCTGGGCAAGGAAATTATGTTTTTTTTTAAAAGAATATCTTCAATGCAGGAAGCAACATGGTGCTAAAATAAATTGGTAGGAGGATTTCAAAGGGTCCAGGTATGATAGAAAGGTGTTTCTCATAGCCAAGGAGAAAACATGATCACAAAAAGGAAAATCACTAGTAATGGAATATAAATTAAAATATAATAATATTTATGCACCTATATTGATTTAAATGGATGGCAAAATAAATTAATGATATTTAATAACAAACAGCACAAGAGAATTATACAAAATTCATTTAAGCTTACTCCTCTCAAGCAAGTGACATAGAATAGCCTATTCCATGAAGTTGTTTGTGTATAAGTATCAAATCTCATAAGGAACTAAGTCTTCCAGGTAACTAGACCTTAGCAGAGAGGACTAACTAAGACAAGTCTAGTTTACTGTGATCTTTGCTGGTCACCCTGACCTCTGCAGCATCGCATGTATTAAGTATCTACTCCTCGTATTTACTTACATGCAATTCGTCACACAGCCACCACTGTCAACCAAGTTTCATAGCTATATATAGCTGCTACACCAACTGCTCCTTTCCCTATTCACCCAATCTCATCAGTCTTATAAATCACCCATGTTTTTCAGTTCTACCACTACCTCCACCCCATCATAACAAGTTATTACATATACAGCCCCAAGCTTCATAAAAAATAACCCCAACATCAAACCACCTAAAATAATTCAATGAGAACATCAAGTTTCAGGATATCCTCCATAACGATAGCAGTCATACACAGCTAGAATACTACCCAAATAAATTAAACATACAATTAACCTAAAAACTAACCCCTAATATCTTTGGCAACTAAACAACCCATACACCCACTAATAATTTAACCTAGTTTCCTCATAAATAAGGGAAGGCTTTAGTGCAAATGCTAAGTGCCCATCCAAATTATAAACCTAAAATAAATATTATTAGTCATTATTTCCCAAAAGCATTTAACTATGACAAAGGATATGAAAAGTAATTGCTGTAATGTAACTAGGAGGGACTTGGGAGGAAGAGAGGAGGGGAGAAAAAGGGGGTCAGGATCAGGTGTGGGAGGAGATGGGGGTAATATACAGAGGGTCAGAAAATTGAACAGAGGTGTATAGCAATGGGGATAGGGACTGTGAGTAGTCACCAGAAAGTCCCAGATGCCAGGAAGGCAGGAGGTTCCAAGGACCCAATGGGGATGACATTGGCTGAAATACTTAACAAAGCAGAGTGAGAATCTGTAGAGACAATATCCAGAGGTTAGGCAAGGCCCATGGTTGAGGGATGGGGTCACCAATTCATCTCCAATATTTTAACCCAGAATTGCTCCTGTTGAAAGGAAATATGGGGACAAAGGGTGGAGCAGAGACTGAAGGAAAGGCCATCCTGAGATTGCCCCACCTGGGGATTAATCACATATGCAGTCACCAAACCCAGACACTATCGCTGTTGCCAAAATGTTCTTGCTGACAGGAGCTTGATATAGCTGACTCCTGAGAGGTTCTTCTAGAGCCTGACAAATACAGATGTGGATGCATGCAGCCAACCATTGGACTTAGCACAGGGACTCCAATGGAAGAGTTAGGAAAATGACTGATGGAGCTGAAGAACATAGGAAGAACAACAATATCAACCAAACAGATCCCTCCTGTCCAACCTCCCCCCCCCCCCAGAGCTCCCGGGGACTAAACCACAAACTAAAGAGTACACATGAAGGGACCCATGACTCCAGCTGCATATGTAGCAGAGGATGGTCTTGTTGGGAATCAATGGGAAGTGAGGCCCTTGGTCCTATGAAGGCTTGATGCCCTAGTGTAGGGGAATGCCAGGGCAGGGAGGCGGGAGTGAGTGGGAGGGTGGGGAAACACCCTCATAGAAGCAGGGGTAGGAGGGATGGGATAGGGGTTTGTGGAGGGGAAACAGGGAAAGGGATAACTTTTGAAAAGTAAATAAAATACATATATATATATATATATATATATATATATATATATATATATATAAAACAATGACAAGTATCTGAATAAAACACCCATTATTCAAATTATTAACCACACTTTTATTGATCTTCTATCTCCATCTAATATTTTAACATGATGAAAACTTCAGTTCCTGCTTAGTTATTTGCCTAACCTTACAAATCATCACCAGTCTACTCCTGGTTATATATTATAATCGGACACAGTAAGAGCATTCATATCAGTTATTCATATTTGCCAATGTTTTACTGACCTTAATTTACATACTTGGGGAAGAATGAAAATTTTCATGTAACATAAGCCATGCATTAAGTGTACCTACATTCTGTGATGTGAGGTCTTCTCTTCTCTTGAAAATTAAAAAAGAACACAATTTGTTTCATAGGATTAAATTTTCGGATCACATGCCCACCATACTGATGCCGGTATTAATATAGTCTGTCTAAAAGCTAACAATAATGACTCTGGATACAATGCAATGAAAACTGAACTTTTTTCTCTAGTCTTTCTCTACACACACACACACACACACATACACACACACACACACACACACACACACACACACATTTATTCTCCATATAAAGAGAAATACTCCAGCTTGCTCTTCTGCAAGTCTATAAAATACCTTATTAGTGCTCTCACAGCTATCAAAACCATCACAAACCACCCAAAAAGGTTCTCATAGAGGCCAAGAGGTCAGAGTAACCAATTGTAACATGAAATCTAAGAAAAAAGATATTAGCTAAAATCTAAGAATAAGTGATTTTATTTCCCCAGGAAAAGTTCATGCAATGTCCCTATAGACTCACTATTTGAGATATTGGTTCCCAACTGGTGTCCCTTTTTGGTAAGTTTTAGTAAAAATTTAAGGTCAAGCTTAGCTGGAAAAGTGCTTGCATGTTAGGTATAAGGACCTCAGTTTAGATCTGCATAACTCAGCAAACAAACAAACAGTAGTAGCAGCAGCAGCAGCAGCAGCAACAACAACAACAACAACAACAACCACAAGCCAAAAGGTTAAACATGGTGTGTACACTGTAACCTCAGGTATGGCAAGAAGGGTGTCAGAGATTGGTGGATTCTCTGTAACTTGGTAGTTCACTAGCCTAGCAAATAGGCAAAATTCTAGGCTAATGAGATATCCTGTTTCAAACAAAAAAGGAAGGTTTCTAGGGAATGCCACCTAGTAATCTAAGATAATTCTCTTACTCTCCACCTTCCACACACTGTTATAAGTGTACTGTATGAGAAAAAGAAATGACCATATTTGTATCATTCTATGTCAGAATATACTGTATAATAATAAATTTACAGGGTACAGATGTTTCAATGGCAGAAACTTGCTTAGTAATTTAGCTTCCATTGATAATTTGACTAATCTGCTAATTTAGATCTCTCTCTTTCTCTCTCTTCTCTCTCTCTCTCTCATTCTCTCTCTGTCTCTCTCTCTCTCTCTCTCTCTCTCTCTCTCTCTGTCTCTCTTTACATACCTGTAGAGGTCAGAAGAGCAGAAGAGGTCAAACAATGAACCCTCTGAACTTGAATTACAGGCAATTATGGGATCTAGGAATATGTACCCTGGAAAAATAGAAAGTGTATTAAAGCACCGAGATGCCTCTCCACCTGTATTTTAGTCCAATCTGAATTACTCTCCAATATTAACTCTCAGATCACATATTGCGCAATAAATACACTGTTAAATAATGGTTTCAAATGATTTAAGAGGACACTGCCCAAGGGGTTTCTGAATGCAAGCTTAGAGAAATGCTAATTCATCTGTATTGATAAGAAAAGAAAAGAACTGGACAGCTGGGCAGAAGCTGGAAAAGACTGCTTATGTGTGCCACAGGCTTGAGAGTAAAACTACAGAGTTGAGTCCAGCTGCAGAAGAGAAGTGCAGAACTGTATCCAGATAAAAGAAGGGATGGATAGATAGATGCATCGCAGGTCCAGATGGGAGAACAGGAGGTTGGGGTGTTGCATAGGCTGTACCAAGAATGGGAACTATCAGCTGAAATCCTGGGGACAGTAGTGAGTTCTCCTCCTTTTGACCCTTGATGCACACAGTATAAGGTCAGTTGACTGTTTGTGGGTAGCTGTAATAATTGTCCACCTCCTAATAGGGTTCAGGTGAAAAAGATACACCCATTCCTTGGTGTGTCATGTCCAGTAAATTCTGGAGCTCGATTTTCTTGATATATTTTATTATGCATATCACTATTGCTTCAATTCATCCAAATAAATTTATACAGAATAAGTCATTTATCAGTTTGCGTTGCATGGGTGATGTCAGATAGATTATGCATTCATATATCTACTCAGGTGCACAATCACCTCCTATCTTCAAATGGATGATAAAAGTTCTTGGAAAATTGTTCTCTCAGAGCAAGACAGAGTCAGGAACTGTGTTACCTAAGCAAGTTACTGAACCAACATGGAGTAACTTGGATCAGGGCACAGACTAATCTTATCAGACATGCACTCCTACATGGGGGTTGTGAAGAGGCACAAGTTGAAAAATATATAAAGCTTGTCTGAAAAATGAAGGGAGATGGTCTCTTAGGCCACTGCTCATTCTTACATGGCTGAGTGCTTCACTTTAGTGAGTTCTGCTTACCTTCTGCAGTATGTTCTGAAAGTTTCATCTGAATGCTTTTTATAGAAATTATGTGGACTGGGGAGCAGAGGGGAGTTTGCAGTGGGATCCCAGTAACAGAATCCAGAACCTCATACATTAAGAAAGCTTTCTTCTATGGAAGGGCAGTCTTTAAATTTAAGCTCATTTTCATTTTTCAGCATTTACTACAGTAAAATTGTATGCCTAATAATGATGATGGATTCCCAATTAAATTTATTTTTCTCCGCTTTCCTCAACCAACCAAATTATAAAGGCCTTGTCTTAGTCAAGGTTTGTATTTCTGCAACAAACATCGTGACCAAGAAGCAAGTTAAGGAGGAAAGGGTTTATTCAGCTTACACTTCCTCATTGCTGTTCATCACCAAAGGGAGTCAGGACAGGAACTCACACAGGGCAGGAACTTGGAGGCAGGAGCTGATGTAGAGCCCATAGAGTGTGCTACTTACTGGCTTGCTTCCCTTGGCTTGCTAAGGTTGCTTTCTTATAGAACCCAGGACTACCAACCCAGGGATAGTACCACCCAGAATGGGCTCCCCCCAACCCCCTTGATCACTAGTTGAGAAAAGGCCTTACAACTGGATTTCATGGAGGCATTCCTTCATGGGAGGCTCATTTCTCTGTGTTAACTCCAGCTCATGTCAAGTTAGTCCAGCTAGTACAGGGCTCAATTTAGCATCTAGAGTGACAAATCAGTGTAGCTTTTTCCTCTAGTCATTACAAGACCATCGACTGTCATCAAAGGACAGCGATAATCTTGCTCCTACAGCCATAGATATAAAATAAGCATCATAGGACAGCCATTGCTATTGTGATGGAAAAGAGATTGTTAACATAGCCTAGTATTAGAGAAGGGGGGGTGTCTCCAGATCCTTGACTGAGATTTTACATGCCATTCCATCCTGATGCCCAGCTCTGTGGTTTGTCTAAAGGATATAAGAAAGGAAAGACTAACTAAAGACAGGGCCCCATGATGAAGATTTCATGATGTCATCTTCTATGATGATACTTTTGATGAAGATATTTTGAATGACATATGGCTCTGTAAATAGATGCTTATCTTGTTGTACCAGGAAGCATTTGTGAACCCCAATAATCCATCAAACAGTCTTTTCCAAGTAACTACCTTAGGATTTCTTTATTACAAACTTGAGTTTGGGCTTACTCCCTACTGGCCTACAGGGCAGTTTTGGGCGAGACAGTCCTGAGCTCTCATCTGGACAAGGTTTTATAGGAAATGGAAGTAAGTGACAGAGGTTCCAGACTGGCAAGCATCTAACTGAATATCTACTGTAAGCTGACAGGTGGGTGCTCTGAAGCAAGACTGTATACAATCATGAACAGTCTGAAAGTACATCTGAAACAATCAGAGTAGCCTTTGGTTAACTGTTGTTAGAAAGTAGCTAGGGAGTAACTCTGGCCAAGGACAAGCCATGGAATCCTTCCTGGTACTTAGGTGTAGCTTGGGTTCAGCGTCAGGCCAAGTTCTCAAGTTCTTTCTTTTGTTTTGTTTTGTTTTGTTTTCTCTCTTTTCTTTTTCTTTTTTTTCTTTTAAGATGGAGGCTGGTTCAAGATTGAGTAGGTTTGGCCTCTCAACCTATGCTCTTGTAAGTAAATAAGTCCAAAAACCACACTGGCTCAAAAACAAAATGAGCAAACAAACAGACAAAACACAGAAAAAACAAATTATGAAATTCTCAAGTAAAATTCTGAGTGAGACAACCCATATCCAGAAAAGCAAATGTCTTATATTTTTTCTCATTTGTAGATGTTAGCTTTGAATCTTCAGATATGTGCATTTCACGTAGAATATGGAGAAAGATCAGGAAATTCCTAAGGAGGCATGGAGGAGATATAAAACTGTTGTTTAATATTAAAAGAGGAATAAAGAAACTGTAAGTGTTAAATTGGATGGGAGAAGAGCCAGCAGGTTAAATAATATTGGGAGAAATAAATACTCCTAAAGATCTCTTGGAAAAGTCATCTAGAAATACATTTACTTTGGGGATGAAGAGATGGCTCAGTGGTTAAGAATACTTGTTACTCTTGTAGAGGAACCAAATTTGATTCCTAGAACTCATATCATAGTCACAATTATCCATGACTCCAATTCTAGGGGATCTGACTTCCATGCACACCAAGGATATGTGTAGTACACATATGTACATGCAAGCAACATACTTACACAAAAATAAAATAGCAATATAATTTTAAACTTTAACAAAGAAACATATATAGTACTGTAAATGCATTCTTCTATGTATGTATTAATTAAATTAGAATTACCCTATAATGGGGCACAATGATTCTATTATACATCAAAAAAAATCAAGTGCCAAGAATAGGTTATTTCTTTTGAAATTGTTATCTTATCATTTTCCAAAGACCTTCAAATATTAAAGAATTGCCAATTTTCTCAGTTTCCCTCCAAAACTTGAAAGAGCATTCCTATTGGTAAATCTATCACATACTTGAATCATAGAAAATAGAGATATCCAGCTCATACTCAACTGAAATTGTCACTTGTCCTGGGTAGCTTTCATAGTTCTAGAAGGTATTATGTTACTAGAGGAAACATAATCACCATTTGTTCACAATTTTAAATCCTGTGGTTCCTGTCAAGACATGCTTATTGGAGCTATAGTGGCTCAGACATTATGAGAGTAATGAATCACCTTCTTGTTAGACTTAATTTTTCTACAAAATGAAACTCATACCTTGCTTCATTATCAGGATAAGAACTTATGACTAGACACATAATTGTCACTGACGGAGAAACTACTACTATTATTCTGATAAATGGACATAGTATTAAATCAACTACAATGTTTTTATATTTTTATATGTATGTTGCTTGCATGTACATATGTGTATCACATATATGCTTGATTTACTTGGAAGTAAGATCCTCTAGAATTGGAGTTATGGATAATTGTGATATATCATTACACCAATAGATCAAATCACCTCTTAGCCATCAACCCTCAGTATAATAGAAACTGATTAAAATAGGGACCTATAACCATCCAAGATTCAAGAACAAGAGACTACTATACTTAGTGAATCATAAAACACACTCCACTTCCCCTCAAGGCTCAAATTTTCTTGCAGAAGAGGGGGAAGAAAGAAGATAAGAGCTAGAGGTGATGAATGACTACAAGGAAGTTTATCTTCTGGATTTAGCAGGGCAGATGTTTATAACAATATGCACGAAACCCATGTGAGCTCAGGCCAGACTAAACCCCAGTGTAGAGAGGGGGAATGAGAAGGAAGCTCTACTCCTAGCTGAAGAGCTATTGGAAATTGATGGCTGCTGGGATAGAGTCAGTTATCTCTAAGAGTGTAGTCCCTGGTAAGTGGACAATGCTCTAATAGAATATTGGAGCAGCACAATTTGGTTTTGATGCATTTAAAAACATATAAAGGGACACTGAGTTAGATATATAGGGAAGGGGAATGGATCTGGGAGGAATAAAGGCAGTATGATAAATAATATGTACAAAATTCTCAAACATGTGTGTGTCTAAAAGGATTTATGAGGAGAAAATTTTTTTTTCTTACATTTGGAATGTGACTGCTACTTACCATTAGTTAGAAAACAATGTTCCAATTTTAACTTTTTACATGAATTAATAACCCATAGTTTACACTTGTAAAATTGTTCCTTATGAATATGAAATTTTATAATGTGATTTGAAAAATATTATCTCTTGGTCGTGGTGAAAATCTGTATAAAATTATCAGAAAAACAGAGTTTTCTACTGTAAAGGTTTTCTTCATACCATATATTCTGATCAGTGTTTGTTCTTCCTCATCTCCTCCACCAAACACTCCCCAACCTCCCCATCCTTCCAGTTTCACACCTTTTATCTCTCTGTCTTTAGAAAACAAACAGGGAACTAAAACTACAGCAACAACACCAATTTTTAAAAATGAACAACAAAAGAAAGGAAGAAAGAAGGACAAAGAGAATGTACAGTAGGAGAAACATGTTTATGTAAACATACATATATACACAAGCGAAATGCATGAAAACAGGAAACTGTAATATACAAGAAAAGACCAGTAAAGTTAAAAAGAAAACCCAAAGAAGCCAATATGAAACAAAAAGATCTCCAAAAATGCCACTAAGTTTGTATTGTGTTGGTCATGTATTTGTCATAGCACCAAATTTGAATTGAGAAATCTGCACAAATATGTGTTAACTTAATTAGTCATGTTTGTAGTTTGAGTATGTCATGCTATTATGTTATTTAATTCTCAATAAGAAAAAACATACCTTTTATTTCCCAATGTTTTCTAATATAGATCTACACAGTTAATACGACTTGCATATCACTTTTGTATTTTTGTGAAAATTATTTATTTCAGAGATTAAACTTTCAGAGAGTTGAGCAGTACATTTCTTTGAAAAATGCCATATAGTCAAGATACTGAGAATGTAAAAAGATATGATCATACATACTCATTTCCAAAATAGAATAAGTAACCTTAGCTAAAAAAGATATGTTCTATGCATATAAAGAAAAATGAACCATAAAATGCTTTGATGGATTTAAACATATACTTATAGGTTTGTCAGGTTGCCCTCTATGGATGAACTCTGGGACATTCAAGAATTGTTTCTTTTTTCTTGCGTAAATCCATTCCTCCCTGATAACCATTTTCTCCCACCAAAATAATCATATACTAACAATAATCTCATGGCTGAACACACATTTTTGTCTCTGCACACTTTCCTAAACATAACTCCTAGAAATGGTATATTTTTGCTATGGTAAATATTTCTTTACACATGAAACTTCTTGTTTTGAAATATCTTATTTAGAGCAAGTTTGACATCCCTATTCCTCAGGCTGTAGATCATGGGATTAAGCATGGGCACAACAGTAGTGTAAAACACAGAGGACACTTTGCCTTTGTCTTTGGAGCTAACAGAGAAGGGCTGTAGGTACATGAATGCCAGGGAACCAAAGAAGACAGAAACGGCAGAGAAATGGGAGCTACATGTACTGAAGGCTTTGAATCTGCCCTCAGTGGATTTGATACGGAGGATGCTAACGATGATAAAGATGTAAGAACCCAGGATGGTCAATGTTGGAATAAAGATATTGAAAGCACTGAGACACAGGAGTACTACCTCATTGACATAAGTACTGGAGCAGGCAAGCTCCATCAATGGGAAAAGATCACAGAAGTAATGGTTTATTATATTAGCCTTACAGAAGACCACTCTTAGCATGCAGAGAGTATGAACTGCTGCACCAATGAAGCCCATGCCATACACCGCACCTACTATCCATGAACAGACTGGATAAGACATGGTGACATTGTAAAGCAAGGGGTTGCAAATGGCAACATAGCGGTCATATGCCATTGCAGCCAACATGTGGCACTCAGATATAACAAAAGCAATGAAGAAATAGAGCTGAGTCATACATTCCTGATAGGAGATGACATTTTTTGTTGCCACAAAGTTCACAAGCATTTTGGGGGTGATTATCGTGGAATAACAGAGATCAATGAAGGACAGACTGCTGAGGAAGAAGTACATGGGCGTGTGCAGGTGAGAGCTGAGCAAGATCAGGATGATCATGCCCAGGTTCCCCAGCACTGTGAACAGGTAGATTCCAAGGAACAAGAGGAACAGGGGCAGCTGCAGCTCTGGTTTGTCTGTTAACCCAGCGATGATGAACTCAGTCACTCTGGACTGATTGCTGTCTGCCATTTCTTCCTGAGAGTTCTATTTAAGAAGTGAACAAAATAGGAGTTATATATTTATTGTGCTTCTATATACTGAAGTGTAATATATAGTTTAAGCATTTAAGATACCACCATTGCTCTGACAATAACTTGTGCATGTTACATGGCAAAAAGGTGATCCCTTAAATTAAGGAATATGCAAATGGCAGGAAGATATAAGTCATCTGCATCCATCTGTTTTCGGTTGCAGAGGAGTATGTTTGTGCTGGGTCTCAAACACTTGATGGATAGGTAGCATTACTTTGATTTTATTTCCTCAGGACTCTATATACCTTACTTAACAACACTCTCATCTACTCCATCTACTCCATTGAAAGACTCTCATGAAAATTTAATTACAAATAAAATAAAAATTCCTTGCACTTTTATTCAGTATCAAATCAGAGCTTTTATTTTTGCAATTAATTGAGAAAATAAAAGAGAACTTTTTATGTATAAAGCAAACATGAAGTAGTGTCTTCTTATAAATAATTGTGTTCTATATAGAAAATTCTAAAAGGCATACATACTCAAATGTATGCTATTTAAGTAGCATACAAAGTTAGTGAGGATGTACAAAGCAAGATCAATAAGAAACTCAAGAATCATAAAATTTATTTCAAATACTTAATCTTGTAAAATTCTTATGAGTAAGAGAAATGTAAGCCAGAGTAATTCAAAGGAATTAAAGAGCTATGTAAATGGAATTAAAAGATTCATCATTCTGAAAGTGAAAAACACCTCAAATGTCATATAAATTCAGTAAAATTGCTGTGAACGCACAACTCTGCTTTTGTACATATTGATGCACATGCCATACAATGCCTAGAGAATGTGTGTGGCTCAGAAAAATCAGGGAAAATTAGAAAGACATGAGTAAAGTTGGGGATTGGATCTTTTCCAACTTGAAAATTGTTTTAAATGTTGCACTATCAATATGGTATCATATTGATTTAAGCATAGATGCACAAATCAATGAAATGATATTGATATTCTAAAAACAGACATCTGTGAAGAATTAATTCCCTATGAAGATTTTATGACATTCCAATAGTGATAGTAATTTCTCAACCTATGGTACTGATTTAATTAGGCAGTTCTTTTAATCAATAAAATTAATTTAAAATGGGTACTGGAAATAAACATAAGAGCCAAAGATATAACAATAATGTTGTTGATGATGATAATGATAAAATCATTAAAACTAAATCATTGCATATTTGGAATTGACTGTAGTCTTTCTGTAAGAGGCGCAAAGTAGAGACAATCATACAAATTAGTAAACTGAGCTGTATAAAGAACTTAATTGTGCTTTATAAAACACAATGTTTATCTTGAAAAGATGAATAACAGAATGAGAAAAAGTTTCAAGGATTATATCTGAAAAAGAGATTCTAAATAGTGTACTTAAAGCACACACAATGTAACAATTAAAATGACAGAAGATTCTATTTGTAACGGTCAAAAGGTGTGAGTAGCCATTCTTCCATTTGGGATGCACACATGGCAAATAATCACCTGGCAAATCTACTTAACGGTGAATGGACAGGTACAGTATACTTTGACCATAAAATGGGACACTCATTAAAGATGCCTGAAGTTATGAGAGTCTGAAGCATACTAAGTCAAATGAACCAGACATGTTCACATATTATAGGACCTATTTTATAATAAGTGTCAAAAAATAGGCCAATTCATACACAGAAAGAACTTTCTGCCGAGTTCTGTAAGAAAGCAGAGACTGACATGACTGCTTATGGAAATGATCCTTTTAGTTGGGATGATATTGATGAAATGTTCTACTATGGAACATGGTGTTGTCTGTATAAATATACCCCATGAATATACTAATCACATTGAACTGTAATATATAATATATTAGATATATTGACACTGACATATGCTGTCCAACACCTCCTGCTTTGTTATCCTCTGGAAACTATTCCAATCAAGGCTTTGCCTTATGCCAAATATGCACATTAACTTTTGCTTTTCTGTGTGTGTGTGTGTGTGTGTGTGTGTGTGTGTGTGTGTGATATGTATGGGCCATGATATGCATGTAGAGATCAGAGGACAACTTTTGAGTATGGTTCCTTGCCTTTCCACATTCTCAAGCCAAGGTCTCTTTGCCTGGACAATCCAAGCCTAACTAGTTCCTTTAACCTCTGAAGCTTCTTCTACCTGTCTCCTATTTTCCATCAAGGTGCTAGCATTACAAATATTGCTATTGCTGATTCTTTTACTGGGTTCTGGGGATCCTCATTCAGGTCCAGGCTTATGTAGCAAGTGTGTTCACCCACTACACAATATTCTCAACCCCAAGCCTTTGTAACTACTAAATGATAATGAGTTAAAGACAGAAGACACATAATTTAAGTTGTTTCTTTCATATGTTTTATGAAAGGGGCAAAAAGAACAACAGGACAAAACCGAACATGAAACAATGAACTATTAAGTAGGATCAGCAACACGTATAGCTGTAATTATCAGAAAATCAAATGAAGTCCTCAATAACTTGCCTCATATCTACTCTCTTCTAACTGCACAGTTGGCCATCTCCTGCCAAGGATTACCATCTCCAATTCTAGTATGAAGAAGGTCTAGAGGTTGCTGTTATTGATTAATAAAGTCTATTGGACTAACTGATGTGTTCAAGTCATCATCGTCAAAACCTTACTAACTTTATACCATGTGTTTTACCGAGTGCTTACATATAAATACATAGGTATGGGTTGAATGTGTCCCCAAGGTTGTGTTAGGAATTTAAGTCTCCAATGTAATAGTGTGGAGAAAGAAGCAGAACATTAAAAGGACTTTATAAGATTACCTGTTTAATAAGAGGAAAGTGAGTTAGTTGTCATATGTGTAGATAGATACATAACATAAGAATGAGCTTGGCGTCATGCACATACTCTAGTGTTCTAGTTTGTGTACCTCTTGTCCTTCCTTGTCTAACACAGAACTATTCACCCTCTGACATTAGACTTCCCAGCATCCAGGGACTATACACAAATGTATTTCTGACCGTTATATGTTGCCTACTTTAGAATGTGGTACTGTATTAGATCAGCATATAACACACAAGGACACAGATCATACAGTTCTAAGTGTTTCACTGGCAAGATGACTGTTTTTTCTGTTCTCCTGACTTTTCACGAACTGTCCAAGGAAGCACTAGTCCTCATCACAAGATTTGTATTATCTCTTGTAACATCTTTGTGACTTTGAGAGCAGTCATGGATCTTGACCCATGACAGTAAACTAAACTAACCTGAATCTGTTTCAGACAAAATCTCTTATTCCTGAAGCTTTGTACTCAGCTCTGTTAATGTGTAGTTGCATGTCATTGAACTTAGCAGAGAAGTGCAAGCAACCTCTTCTGCGTTAGTTGACTAGTATCCCTGTGTGTGATAAATGGGTCATAATCAAGATACCTAAATGGTTTAATGAAATGAAGTCTTATTTGGATGTATCTTAATGGTGTTATTGAATAGAAATGATATACAATGAACAATAACTATTTGATGTACATTGTTTGGTTAGTTTATGTGTACCAAAATCTCATAACACCATTTCTACACTCTAGGTAATCATTGTATGCATCCTCTTCTAAATGTTTTTTGCTAACTTTCTTTAAATTTATTCAGAATGCTTAATCACAAATCTACCTTAAGTTCTAATACTTTACCATAAACCACAAGTAGTATACTATACAGGACATCGTACTTTATTCATGAAAAATTAGTAAGAATTAGTACTGATTGGACAAATCCTCCTTGTCTGGCACACCTCTCATAGTCTAGGAAAGACTTCTATGTTCTTTTACTTGGATTTGACTTTTATACTTACCCTATGTGTGTAAAGTAACTAGACATTTCTTCTTTTTTTTTTTTTTACAACATTATTTCACTTGGCATGTCCTTCGAGTTTCCATGTAATTTCAAATAAGATTTCCTTTTGGAAATAAACATTGGATTATTTCCCCTAAGAATGGAATGATGACTCAGCACAAATAAACGATTGCTCAGGCATTTCCAGAGGGTTTGTCTCATGGTAATCTTGGTAGGTTAATACAATCAAAGATTTAAATAGTTTTGTATTATGTAAATTATTTTCTAAATGTCACTAGTCATCTTCTGCACACTGCACAATTATGCTAATCCCTGAAAACAGAATACAATATCGCCTAGTTATATGAACCAAGGAAACATCTAAAATTGTCCCTTAGGGTGAGAAAATTTGAGTTATTATTCTATAGAAATTTATATTTCAGCATGTTTTGAAAATACACTTTATTAAAAGCTTAGCTAGTATCATTCACAAAATTAGTTTGAAATTTATAGACTGCAATAATTATTGTAAAAGTTTCATGAAGATATTACATTGAAGTGAATGTGAATTAATAGTAAAACAATTTAATGGTGATAAGCAGAAATGCTGCCATGAGAATTCAAGATAGAAATACATAGGTGGCAGGGTCTCTGCTCCTCAAAATTTTCTAATACTGAATGCAACAGAGAGGTAGAGCAATTGTACACCGTGGTAGGAGGCCCACAAGAGCATGGTTGCTGTATGTCTGGCCTAGAATGTGGCCAATGGATGCTTTTTAAATCAAAATCAAGTCTAGAAAGACTAACAGAAATAACAAATCTGCACAGTTTTCAATGACAAGTATTACTATAACACATTTTTGTATTAAATTTTGGATTCATAAAAATAGCAAAGTAAATTAATCATTTCAAAAGGTTGATTATAAGAATCAGGTGATCTAACACAATGAGAGTGATAGACACACAAGTTAAATACCACCAGATGAACCATATTGATTTGTATACGTATTTAATAAGTGTTGTGCAAATTGCAATTATCCACTAAAACTTACTGTTCTCCTAGTATATGTAAGACCAATAACATCAATTTTTCATTTATTGTATGTAACTTTAAACATTATTTTTGGTAACATAAAAACTCATTAAGCTTAAGAATGGAATAAGTATAGGTAGAAGTATGAACATGGTTAGGTCTTTCCTGCATTTTGGTGTCCTGTTGTGAAATATGAATGATTGTCAGCCAGTATGGAGAAATTCAGACATCTGTGGTCTAGGATTCAAGATGGACCTCTAAAATTCTGAGCTTGGAGTGGTGTGATGAGAAATGAAACTCATATGCTCACATTTTCTTTCCTTGGAAATCTGTCTCACTGTGAGGTGTGAACAGTAGGTCCTGTACTCTACTGTGAAATGTCTCTACATTGGTTGATGCTTATAATTCACAGTAAAACTACAGGCTTTCCTGTATTTCAGTGATCAGTAGGCAAATCTCTTCTTTTGAGTAGTTGTTACATACACATACGATTGCATTGTTCATATTGCCCCCAAAGCTTCCCAAGGCACTTACCTGAATGATATTATTGTCACTTAGCATTTCATAGTGAGCTTTCATTAACATTATATGTAAAAAGAAATTCTCTCAAGGTTTGTTCCACAAGGGATGGGTTGTTGTGAGACAAGAACAATTAAAATTTCATTTATTATCTTTTTTATAAAACTTATTAATTCCCATAAGTATGATTATTTTTACCTCTCAAAATTATATCTACAATTAAGTTAAAGTCTAGAACCCAAGGCTTAGAGACACGGATGTAGGAGGTTTCTACAACAATTTGAAAACAGTTCCTGAAATATTAGAGAATATGAGTTTTGTCTTTTTCAGTTTTTAAGGGTTGGAGAAGTAGAAAATGATTTGTAATTACTATTAAATGCTGCTAATTAGGGGCTGAAGCAATGGGTCAGCAGTGTAGACCACAGAACTGCTCTTGTAGAGGACCTGAGTTCACTCTACAGCACCCATGTGTTCACAGATGCCTGACACTGTAGCTTCAGAAAAATATGAGGCCCTCTTATGGCCACTCATACATGGGTACACATACACCCAGAGACATAGATACATAAGTTGAAGGAAAATAAAATCTTAAGCAAGCATTTTAAAAATTGTTACATTATATTTTCTTATTGTTTTGTGACATTTCAAAGATAAACTTATTGGAAGGGCTAGAGATGAACATGCTGATGTAAGTTTGGAAATGGGTACCAACTCTAGAATTAAATACGATTAAATAAAATAACATATTTTGGATATCTTTTAGTGCCAGGAAGCAAAAAAAAAAAAAAAATCTTGGAATAATATAATGTGAGGCGTCAAACAGACCTAAGTAGGAACAAAGGGTTTCAAATGTCCAAACTTCAATAACTTCAAGGAAAATATGAAGCCACTGTTAGTGGAAAATTAATAAGAATAAAAACTGGTAGAGGATGGCCTTATCTGGCACCAATGGGAGGGGAGGCCCTTGGTCCTGTGAAGACTAGCTACTCCAGTGCAGGGAAATGCTAGGACGGTGAGGTAGGAGTGAGTGGATACGTGGGGGAGCACCTTCTTAGAAGCAGGGGGAGGGACAATGGGATAGGGGGTTTCTAGATGGGAAATCGGGAAAGGGAATAACATTTGAAATGTAAATAAATAAAATACCCAATTAAAGAAAAGAACTGGTATCCATTCATTCATGGAGACATGCAACCATGAAAAAATAAATGAGTAAGGGAAAATCCTGAATATATATTAAAAAATCCTGACAATTTATGTAAACACTCTGTTCTAAAACAAATGGAGAACAATCATCCATCCCCTCACAGGGGCCCTGAGCACTGGCTCTTGATAAGGTGTGAGAAGAACCACACATGCTTTGGCAGTTTGCCAGTGACAAAACTTAGTGACCTAAAACCCATCTGCTTATTATAAAATGATCAACACTCTGAACAGTATCTAACTAGTATTCTCAAAACTACTAAACTTATCACAGAAAGAACAATTAAGACAGTAAATAGGAGCCCAAGATGCCATGGAAGCTAACTACAATCAGATAACTAGGATAGAATTCTCAATAGCAAAAATGACAGTGAGAAAAAATAAGAAAACCTAAATAAAATATAAAACATAAATACATAAACATTAAAGTCAGTATTGGATGCTTGAGTTTTAAAAATTTTTTAAAAATTTTTTGATGATTTTATACAATGTATTTTTATGATACCAATTCTTCCCCATCTTCTCTCTAACTCACTTCTGCATTCCACTCCATCTTTTCTTTTAAGTTGGCTAGATTTATTTATTTATTTATTTTTAAATTGCTGATGTCCACTTTATTTTGTACTTTACTTTTTCTTTTTTATTTTTTCATACTTTATTTACATTTCAAATGTTTCCCCCTTTCCGGATCTCCCCTTTGGAACCTCCCCATTCCCTCCTCCCTCCCCCTGCCACTATGGTGCTGGGCTCATTCCACTCCATCTTGAGGCATCATTTCTTTTTAAAATTTATTGAGTGCAATTTGTATTACTCATATATTGTCTCTTGTGTGTGGATAGCCACAGAAATATAGTCAACTTTAATGGAAACTATCCTCTCAGCAGCTACCAATTTCTATAGCTCCACAGATAGGGGTGGGATTTTGTACACCCTCCAGCAGTACTGGGGCTTTGTATGACTTGTGCTTGTTCTGCTCTTAGACATGCTGCCACAACCTTTATGATTCATATCCAGTGTCCTTCAAATGGCGTTTTGTTATAGTCAGTCACCGTACTTGGCATGTTCGCTCTTACTAGTTGTTTGTTTGTTTGTTTGTTTGTTTTTTCTGATGTGATACCTGAACATTCTGAGGGGCTTTTACTATGGTTGTACTTAGGGCTGAGCACCATGTTATCATTTTTCTTTTGTGCCCCATCTACTATAGGAATCTGTGTGCATCATAATCTACTGAAAAATAAAGCTTCTCTGATGTTAGGAGATGCACCAACTTATAGCTGATTAGGTTTAATGAGTGTGTCACTTTGACTTTTTAGGAAACAAGACAGGGCACTATATACATAGGAGATCTCTGTATTATTCTTATCAGTCTCCCTACAAGTATAAACTTATTCTGAGATAAAAGTTGACTGTCAAAAAATTCTGCTTATTTTCTTGAATGAAAGTTAGGAAAAAAGGAAGAAAGGAAGGAATAAAAGAAGGAAACGAAGTAAGGAAAGGAAACGGAAGAAAAATTCTTAGACCATTGTTATGTATTTTCTGTGCCTCTACAGCTTTCATCACTTTTAAAATCATTTAAATCTTTATTGGATTAAGTTGAATAATTTAATTATTTATAGCATATTTATAATTCATATGTAAATTAACATCAAACTCACATACACTATAATTCTCAAAAGACCATTCCTGTTGTCCAAAAATGTTCATTTCTTCCCATTTTCTCTTATGAATCCATGTGTTGTATGCATATATGTACATATGTGTTGGCACATGTACACACCCATGCATGCTTATGCAGAGACCATACCATGCAATGATCTCTGTGGCTATCCTCCATTTTTCCTAAAGTCTGAGTCTCTTGCTGAATCTGGAGCTTGGCAGACTATAAGATTGGGGTAGGCTGTCAGGCCGTATTCTGTCTCTCCCTTTCCCAGCACCAGGGTAACATGTACATTGTGATGCTCATCTTTGGACTTAGATGATGGACTTGCAACTAAGTGTTTGTGCATCAATCTCTCTTCTCCACTGAGACATCTCATGTCTCTCCGAAATTACGTTTTACTGAAAATGATGACAAATTAAGGAAATTTATGATTGACCATGGTGACATATGCCTCTAATCTACCCAGTCAGAGGGATGAATAATGAGGATTTTTCACAGAAAAACAGCCTGGGATACAAAAAGGGTTTAAAGGATACATGGCAATGGGTAATGAATTCGTTTTAAAAATATTGTGAAAATAAATATTTCTATAATTTGTCTACCAAAAGAACTCAGACTCCAGTGCTTTGTGAATTGAAATCTTTACAGTTTTTTTCTACTTACTGATCTCAAGATTTTCCAGCTGAACATAACCTGAAAATCCCGTCTACTAACTAGTCCCTAAGGGTGATTAGAGCTAAGAGGATAAGGTTGAGAGCAGTTTGCTATTCATAAAATATATATTGCTCTTTATTTTATTTTGGTAGAGCTTGCTGTTTTTGATTCACCTTGCTGAGTATCATATATCTCTCTCTAATATGTGTAAAATGAACAATCAGTACAGGCACAATTTTTATTATACGTAGTGGATTTGATCTGAAATGTCTCCTATAGCTAATATTCTGAAAACTTGTCCACAGCCAATGCTTATTTTGCTAGGTTCTGGAAACTTTGGAAGGTGGGGCACAGTTGGAGAAAATAGGTCACTGCAGGAAGGTCTTTTAGGGGCAAATTATCCCTGGTCACTTTTTGTATCATTTTCTGTCTTCTGGCATGCTGTGATAGTGACCTATTTTTGCTACTGTATTGTCCCCAAAAGGATGAAAATTTTGAGTCAGAGCAATAAAAGACAATTGTGCATGAGTTTATTATTCAAGCTTATCACAATATTTCATGATAGAATATTTGATTCCTTGGAACTACTAATACTTTTTATATTTATTGTTTTATAATAAAATTTAATAACACATACATGTATATAATACATATTCAAATAGGGGAATGAACTCTTCTATCTTATTACAAAGATAGCATGGCATGTTTTCATCATATATTTGAAGCTAGCTAAAAACAAAGCCAGCCTTCCCCTATAAATGTTAAAGGACATATCTGCTGTGATAATTGAAGGTTAAGCAGACTAATACTCAGTAAAGAGGAAAAAGGATGCTAATGCTGTGCTGGTAGACACAGGTAAACTCATGGGAGAGGAAAAGCATGGTGCCACTTGGAGATGCCTCCTCTTCCCAAGGCTTTGAAGCTTATAGAGATAAGCAGGAACACAGTCAGCACCTAAAATGATTCAGAAATGTGCAGCTTCCCATATGATTAAGACACATACATATATGATAATTTAAATGAAAAAATCCTCAGTAAATAAAGATTTAATGATGATTGATGCTGAGAAGCTCTTCATGGAAGAGATGAGAAAAGTCATGTAGGAGTTACTGCCTCCAGGAGGAAAAGGTGTGTGGGGTGAGCAAAGAAGTGTGCTAAAGAGATGGTGGGATTCTCTGCTGGAAACAATTATATTCTCAGAAAACAATTTTTTTTCTTCCTGATATTTTCAAGTCCTCTGATATGAGCTTAATTAGAAAAAGAAAATTTTCTAATTAAGCTCTTTATTGCACATACTTTTTTCAGAGTGGACAGTTAGTTTTAGTGGATGAGTATTGCTTCTCTTCACTGAAAAGACCTTTTCAGAATTAATGTTTCAATATGAATGAATAACCCACACAAATGTATTTGTAAAATAATGCATAAAAACCAGTAGCATAAACTAAAAACCAAACCAACCAAGATCAACCTAACCAATTCAACCCAAACCAAACCAAAAAATGATATATGTGGTGGTGAACACCATTAATCCCATCACTTTAGATGCAGAGGCAGAAGGTCAGTATGAGTTTTTGGTCATCATGCTCTACATATTATGGTACAGGCCAGCGAGGGGTGAACAGGGAAGCCCTGTCTCAAAAGAATTGTTTATTTTTCAATTTATTTATTTATTTTTTGATACTTTATTTACATTTCAAATGTTTCCCCCTTTCCAGGTCTCCCCTTTGGAAAGCCCCTATCCTCTCCACCCTACCCTGCCTCTATGAGGGTATTCCCCCTCCCACTCCTCTCTTCCTTCCTTGGTATTCCCCTATACTGGGGCATCTAATACCTTCAGACCTAAGGGCCTCTCCTCTCCCTGATGGACAAGGCACTCCTCTGCCACATATGTGCCCAAACCATGGGTCCCTCCATGTGTATTCTTTGGTTGGTGGTCCAGTCTCCGGGAGCACCAGGGGGTCAGGCCAGTTGACACTGTTGCTCACTCCATGGGACTGCACACTCCCTCCACTCCTTCAGTCCCTTCTCCAACTCCTCCACCTGGGACCTCATGCTCAGTCCAACAGTTGTTGTGTAGTGAATCTTGGATATTCCGAAATTTTGGGCAAATAACCACTTATCAGTGAGTACATACTGTGTTCGTTATTTTGTGACTGAGTTACCTCACTCAGGATGATATTTTCAAGTTCCATCCATTTGCCTGGGAATTTCATGAAGTCACTGTTTTTAAAAGCTGAGTAGTATTCCATTGTGTAAATGTACCACATTTTCTGTATCCATTCCTCTAGTGAGGGACATATGGGTTGTTTCCAGCTTCTGGCTATTAAAAATATGGCTGCTATGAACGGAGTGGAGCATGTGTCTTTATTACATGTTGGAGCATCTTCTGGGTATATGCCCAGGAATGGAATTGCTGGGTCCTCAGGTAGTATTGTGTTCAGTTTTCTGAGGGTCTGCAAAACTGATTTCCAGAGTGGTTGTAGCAGCTTGCAATCCCACCAGCAATGGAGGAATGCTCCTCTTTCTCCACATCCTTGCCAGAATCTGCTGTTACCTGAGTTTTTGATCTTAGCCATTCTGACTGGTGTGAGGTGGAATCTCAGGGTCGTTTTGATTTGCATTTTCCTGATGACTAAGGATGTTGAACATTTCTTTTGGTGCTTCTCGGACCTACAAGTTTCCTCAGTGGAGAATTCTCTGTTTAGCTCTGTTCTCCATTTTTAATAGGATTATTTGGTTCTCTGAAGTCTAATTTCTTGAGTTCTTTGTATATATTGGATATTAGCCCTCTATTGGATGTAGGATTGATAAAATTCTTTCCCCAATCTGTTGGTTGCCATTTTGTCCTATTGGCAGTGTCCTTTGCCTTACAGAAGCTTTGCAATTTCATGAGGTCCCAGTTGTCAATTCTAGCTCTTACAGCATAAGCCATTGGTGTTCTGTTCAGGAACTTTCCCCCTGTGCCTATGTGTTCGAGACTTTTCCCCACTTTCTCTTCTATTAGATTCAGTGTATCTGGTTTTATGTGGAGGTCCTTGATGCACTTCTACTTGAGCTTTGTACAGGGAGATAGGAAAGGATCAGTTTGCATTCTTCTACATGTAGACTGCCAGTTGAACCAGCACCATTTGTTGAAAATGCTGTCTTTTTTTCCACTGGATGGTTTTAGCTCCTTTATCAAAGATCAAGTGCCTGTAAGTGTGTGAGTTCATTTCTGGTTTTCAATTCTATTCCATTCATCTACCTGCCTGTCACTGTACCAATACCATGTGGTGTTTATCACTACTGCTCTTTAGTACAGCTTGAGGTCAGAGATGCTGATTCCCCTAGAAGTTCTTTTGTTGTTGAGAATAGTTATTGCTATCCTGGGTTTTTGGTTATTCCATATGAATTTGAGAATTGCTCTTTCTAAGTCTATGAAGAATGGAGTTGGAATTTTGATAGGAATTGCATTGAATCTGTAGATTGCTTTTGGCAGAATGGCCATTGTTATTATATTAATCCTGCCAATCCATGAGCATGGAAGATATTTTCATCTTCTGAGTTCTTCTTTGATTTCTTTCTTCAGAGACATGAAGTTCTTGTCATACAGATCTTTCACTTGCTTGGTTAGAGTCACACCAAGATACTTTATATTGTTTGTGACAATTGTGAAGGGTATCATTTCCCTAATTTCTTTCTCAGCCTGTTTATCCTCTGAGTATAGGAAGGCTCCTGATTTGTTTGAGTTAATTTTATATCCGGCCACTTTGTTGAAGTTGTTTATCAGCTGTAGCAGTTCTCTGGTGGAGTTCTTTGGGTCACTTAAGTATACGATCATATCATCTGCAAATAGCAATATTTTGATATTTTCCTTTCCAATTTGTATCCCTTTGACCTCCTTTTGTTGTCTAATTGCTCTAGCTAGAACTTTAAGTACTATATTGAATAGATATGTAGAGAGAGGGCAGCCTTGTCTAGTCCCGGATTTTAGTGAGATTGCTTCAAGTTTCTCTCCATTTAGTTTGATGTTGGCTACTGGTTTGCTGTATATTGCTTTTACTATGTTTAGGTATGGACCTTGAATTCTTGACTTTTCCAAGACTTTTATCATGAAGAGATGTTGAATTTTGTCAAATGCTATCTCAGCATCTAATTAAATGACCATGAGGTTTTTTAGAGTTTGTTTATGTTTATGTAGTGGATTACACTGATGGATTTCTGGGTATTGAACCTTCCCTGCATCCCTGGGATGAAGCCTACTTGATCTTGGTGAATGATCATTTTTGATGTGTTCTCTCATTTGATTTGTGAGAATTTTATTGAGTATTTTTACATCAATATTCATAAGGGATATTGGTCTGAAGTTTTCTTTCTTTCTTGGGTGTTTGTGAGGTTTTGAATTGTTTTAAAAAGGCAATTGTCTTTGCTGGGCAGTGTTGGCACACACCTTTAACCCCAGTACTTGGGAGGCAGAGGCAGGCAGATTTCTGAGTTCAAGGACAACCTGGTCTACAGAGTGAGTTCCAGGACAGTCAGGGCTACAGAGAAACCCTGTCTTGAAATCCAAAAAGAAGAAGAGGAAGAAGAAGAAGAAGAAGAAGAAGAAGAAGAAGAAGAAGAAGAAGAAGAAGAAGGCGGCAATTTCTAAATACAAGATTCTAAAATTTTCTTTTCCAATAATGCATTCTTTCTCTGTAACACGGAAGAGTTGTACAGAACAGTTACCGAAACAAACTCCAAAACTGGATGAAGAGTGCACAGTGTGTGAGATCATGGAAAATGCATGTGGTTACACTGAGCATTGTCTCACACAGTGTCAGTCCTTGTGGGGAGGAGTCATATTGTTCCTTATGTTTCCATTTCCCCAATATAATTTGTATATTAGTAAAAAAATTGAAATTATTTTTCATATATACTCATTTTTTACTAAAATAATTTTTTCAGAGATTATCTTCAGAAGTAATTGATAAAAAGCTTAACTTGAAATAGTTAATTACACAAAATATTAAAACTATGAAATTATACTAAGCAAAGAATTCCCTTAAGATGAATAAAACTCACCTGAAAATAGCCATGCTCCAAATATACAAAGAATGATTTGAAGGGGTTTAAATATAGACATAGTTCAGTTAACTCTTGTTGGATGAACAAAGGGACATCTTAAAATTGTTTCCACCATCTATCTGAACTCATCAATCTAATCATTCCTCATATAATTTTTCCCAAAAATAAAATAATTATATACTAACAATATTATCATGATCAAGCATACATTGCTGCCTTTGGACTGTGTTCTAATAAGGACTTTAGATATGAGACAGCTTTGCTAATGTAAAATATTCTTTACACATGCAATTTTTGTTTCTGGAACACCTTCCTTAGAGTAAATTTGGCATACTTATTCCTCAGGCTATAAATCAGGGAATTCAGCATGGACACATTGTTGTGTAAAACAGAGATGATGCTTTATTTTCTTTTTTGGAGAAAATTAATGAAGGTTGAAAATATGTGAAGCTAGGGGAAAAGAAAGACAGCAATAGCAAAGAAGTGGGACTTGTAACTGCCTAAGGTATTAAATCTGCCCTTAGTGGATTTAACACATAGAATCCTGGCAATGTTGAATATGTAAGGGGCTACAGTGGTCTGGGTTTTAGTATATTAAATCACTGTGCTACAGAAGTACTATCTAGTTGACAAATGTACTGGAGTAGACAAGTTGCAACAGTGGAAGAAGACCACAGAAGCAATGGTTTATTACTTTACCCTTTCATAAAAAACTCTGTGTGTAGTGTGTTTGAATTGTATCTTCAGTGAAGCCTATAGAATGCATTTAACTCATCATCCAGAAAGAGACTTCTTAAGAGTGATGACATTATATACCAAGAAGTTGCAGGTGACAGCATAGTGGTCATATACTATTGTAGCCAGCAGTTAACATTGTAACAAAAATTAGGAAGGAAGAGAGTAGAGTCATTTGGTTCAGGGAAAGGGTAGCATAGTTGTCTTCCACAAAGCTAATCATCACTTGAAGTTAATGACAATTTGGGAGAGATTAAAACTAAAAATGATCAACTTACTATATGGCCCACCAATTCTAGTGGTGCAAACAACCTCCCCTCCCCAGCTGAAAATGTACATATACAAGAGAACTTGTATATGGTCAGTTCCTGCAGAGGTACTTCTATTCAAATGTTGAAAGCCAACCAAGTGTACATACAATGATGCATAGACAGGAAATGTGTACTTTGTCTATGAACTAGAACATTATTCTGCAGTAAAGAGGTCTGTAGTTCTGAGATATGTCACATCTTCAAATGATCTGAAGCATGCCAAGAGAAAGGAATCAGAGAAGGTCATACATTATGTGGCACCATGTGTCGGAAATGTTGGGAACAGGATGGAAAGGAGCTCGGTGCCTGCCTGGTGTAAGGAAAGGGAGGTATCACTTGACCACATGTGGTTATGAGGCTTTAGTTGATATGTGATAAAAAATAATCTAGAGTAGAATATGGTGACATTGGCATAACTCATGAATATACAAAACTTTGAACTGTACATTAAAAACTGAATTTTCCAATATATCAGATACACTTTAGAAACACATTATAAACATTACAAGCATGAGTCAGTGAGATAGTTTACTTAGTAAGGAAAACCACACCACAGACATGGTGAACTGAGTTTAATTCAGGTAGCTTACTTAAAAGATGAAGGAGAAAGCCAACTCCACAACATTGTTCTTTGACCACCACATGCACATTAACACATAAACACATAATTAACAAACACATGATAGTAATAAATGAAAAATAAATTACAAATACACCAAAATAATATCGACGTCATGTAAACCATACAGAACTAGCTACTTTTCCACTCTTCTGGAAGTCTTTCCAATCTAGGATACATCCAGCAGATACAGCATTGATTCATGCCATGTTTTGTGTTTACTTTTCTTCATTTCTATATTCTGAATGGTTAATATTAGAACCATCTCTTGTAGCACATTTTTTTTCAGATGTGACTGTTGTCTGTTTATTGCCCAGTATATTTTCCACAAAACTTAAATAAGCATCATTCTTATAAGTTATTTATATACTTACTTTTAATTTTCCATTTTAATGATCATTTGTGAATATTAATCTGCATTTTAAGTACATTAACTATACTATCCAGATTATCTATATAAGTAAATCATTCAACACTATCAGACAATTCTTCTACCCAGTGAAAAACCACTTCCTGTCTTTATACCTCACATCACATGCTAAACATTATTATCTTCTCTATTTGCATGAGTTTGCTCATTTTAGTTACTCTATGCAAGTAGGGTCGTTCAGTGTTTCTCCTTTTATTAACTGACATTTTACTTTGTATGGTGACCTCCATGTTTATCCAGGATGTTTCAAGTAAGTTTTCCTTTGAAGAAGAAATCAAAATTGTATTCTTCCAAAACAATTTAGTAATAACTTATGACAATGATAGGATTTCTGAAGCTTCCATAGACTTTCCTTTGTTATGACTTTACTAGGTTAATATAGTGAAATATTATGATAGTTCTATATTAACTTATAAGATCATTGCTAAAACCTGACAGTCACTTTATGTACATTACATAGTTTCTTGGTGCCTAAAACACAGAAAAAAATATCTCATAGTTCTTGGAATATAATTAACATTTAAAATTCGTTCTAGAATTATAAATATTGTTGGGATATTCCATTTTACCTGTCTTGACCAAAGTATCCCATAAATAACAGAAATTATAAAAATTTGTAAAGAATAAAAACAAATGATTACATGAATGGTTCAAGAATTTATTTAGATGTGGGTGTGAGTTGACACTAAAATAGCTGCTATGGTGCTAGTCAACAATAGTCCAGAAAAGATTTATAAAAGTCTGTTAGAATAAGCACAAACATGTCTGCACAATATTCAAAGTTTGGAAGCAAGAGAGCAATAGGTTTGTATCTTTAAAATATGTCCATCTACAAAAATTGCCAAAGAATACAAATAAACTTAAATGATTTATGAAAAAAGCAAGATATCTAAAATGAGTGAAACAAGATAATAACACTTGGTGAATTGTGTTACTTTGAGGGTATATTCATTAACAGAAGTTTATGAGAAGAAATTATCCATGAAAATTTAATTTGTACATTAAAGTTAATTACACATTATATCTACGTGAATAATAATGCAAACTGAGTATGTAGTCTTTCTATGTTACAAGAGAGGAAATAGACATAGCTAACAATTCCTTTTTTGTTAGCCTCAAAATAAGAGTATTATTAATTATACATAGAAAAAATGTGTGTTGATATAGAAAAAGTTAATTTCCTGTCTTCTGAAGTATCTCTGTAGAATGTGAATGATCATTTTCAGCTATTGTGAGCATATTCATATTTTCCATTTTCTTCTCTCTCTTCCCCCTCTCCTCTCTCTTCATGGTTTCTCTGTATATCCCCACTTGTCCTGGACCTCTTCTGGTATTGGATTTACAGAGATCTGCCTGTCTTTGCCCAAGTGTTGGGATTAAAGTTGTGTGCTACCATGTACCTGCAAGCATATTCTTATAATTTCTAGAGACTAGAGTTTATGATGGTCTGACACATACTAAAGTGATATGGTGCTAGGACAAATAGAATTTGGGGTTCACACTTCTCTATATAGAAATTTCTCTCTCAGATATCGTCTTAGTTAGGGTTTCTATTCCTGCACAAACATGACCAAGAAGCAAGTTGAGGAGGAAAGGGTTTATTCAGCTTACACTTCCATGCTGCTGTTCATCATGAAAGGAAGTCAGGACTGGAACTCAAGCCATCAAGGAGCAGGAGCTGATGCAAAGGCCATAGAGGAATGCTGCTTACTGGCTTGTTTGCCTCTCCTGGATTGCTCAGCTGGCTTTCTTATAGAACCCTAGACTACCAGCCCACAGATGGTACCACCCATAAGGGCCCTCCTCCCCCATCACTAATTGAGAAAATGCCTTACAGCTGGATCTCATGGAGGCATTTTCTCAACCGAAACTCCTTTCTCTGTGATAACTCCAGCTTGTGTCAAGTTGACACACAAAACTAGCCAGTACAGATATGTTCTGTTTAATTATCAAAACTGTTGAATATATGTATTATTTTGTACTGTACATGGTAAGCCACCCACATATCAAAAAAACCAACTTGGTATGTACTCACTGATAAGTGGATATTAGCCCACAAGTTCAGAATACCCAAGATTCAATTTACAGACCATGTGAAGCCTAAGAAAAAGGAAGACCAAAATCTTGATGCTTCAGTGTTTCTTAGAAGGGTGAACAAAATATTGACAGGGGAAAATATTGAGACAAAGTATGGAGCAGAGACTCCAGAAAGGAAGGGCCATCCAGAGACTGCTCCACCTGGGGATACATCCCATACATAGCCATCAAACCCGGACATTCTTGTGGATGCTGGGAAGTGCTTGCTGATGGAAGCGTGATAAGCTATCTCCAGAGAGACGCAGGCAGAGCCTGACAAATACAGAGGCGGATGCTCACAGCCAACTGTTGGACTGAGGGTGGGGTCCCAGATGAAGGAGTAGGAGAAGGTACTGAAGGAGTTCAGGGGATTTGCAGCCCCATGGAGGGAGCAACAGTGTCAACTGGACAGACCCCGCAGAGTTCCCGGAGATTGGACCACCAACCAAAGAGTATACATAGAGGGACCCATGGTGCTGGCCACATATGTGGCAGAGGAGGGCCTTGTTGGCCATCAGTGGGAGGAGAGGCCCTTGGGACTGAAGGTGTTAGAAGCCCCAGTGTAGGGGAATGCTAGGGAGGGAAGACAGGAATGGGTTGGGGAGCACCCTCATCGAGGCAGGGAGAGGGGGAATGGAATAGGGTGTTTGAAAAGGGGAAAACATTGGAAATGTATATAAAGTAAATATCTCAAAATCAAAATAAAAAAAAAAAAGAATTGCAATGGAAGTAGATAGTTTTTTTTGGACAATAGAAAAGATAAGATGAAGAGAAGTCAGGGCTTATAGGAAATCAAGGGACTTTATTTGTCTTTTCAAAAAGAGTGTTCTCTTGTTTTTCTAGTTTTGGTGTTACTGGATGAGGTAAATATGACATGGCAAAGAGGTCTTTTCATATATTTGAAGGCAAGCTGAAGACAAAGCCACTAATATTTTGTGACAACTACAAGATTCAGCTGAAGTAATAGATGCAAGGCAATCAGATTTAAAACAAACAAACCAATAAAAGTTAACACTAGGAAGAGAGATAAAGGTTCCAGTGCTTTGCTTCTGGACACAGATTAACATAGTGAATAGAGGTCCCATGTGTTACTTGGAAATCTCTATGCTTGTCTCCTTAATGCATCTTGTTTAAAGGCTTTGAAGCTTGCAGGAATCATGAAGTCTAGAAGTTTTTAAAGCAATGTTGAAGTACCTTATTCTAGGAGAATCTACTTTAGAAAAAGACCAGAAAAGCCATACAGCTGCTATCGAATTCTTCCGTAGATGTGAAAGATGTAATTTTTTATTGGTTGTTTTATTTATTTACATTTCAAATGTTATAGGTATTGTGGTGTTCTGATGTGGATGATACTACTTGACAAAGAACTGAAGTTTCTGGTTTGTAGCTTAATTGGATGAAGGTTATAAAATAATGTTTACTGTGTGTAACTCTCTTCCATGCATGTCAGAAACTCAGAAAGGATGGCTAGTTTAGGGGTATGAATATTACATGTAATTAGAGAAGCAACTACTTTCCAATTGTAAATTTTCTACATAAAAAATAACACAAGAGTGCACTCTTCAATCACTTCTGAAGTTGGTGTTCGAAATGTGGTCTTAGAAAGTGCAGTATTTATTTTAAATAGAGAAAAGTAGTATATAACTTTCAGGAAACTGGAAACTTTCAGGAACAAAGATGATGACAAAGTCCCCAAACTGGATCAGTAACTATGGCAATAGTGTATGAAGATATGCAGATGTTACAGTCTAGTTCAGTGATTTCAGTGTTATTTCCCTGAAGGTAGAATAATATTATTTCTAATGTGTTTTATCGTCCATAATACAGGTCACCATGTTTAGAGAGATGAAGAAAAGATAATTTGGGTTTATTCATTTTTGCTAAGTCCACCTAATTTAGAGATCACTTTCTCACTTGTGGTTGATAATATGCTAAATTGAGAGGGTAGGATACACAAAAACTACATAATAGATAACTTTCTTCCATATGTATTTATTTCCTTATACAAGAAAGGAAAATATCTCCATAAAAGAGCCATATTATACACACATGAAGCATAATGAACTATTGGGAGTCTTTTCAAAAATATTTAGAGGTATGGTAGTTGACTTAAGGCTGATAGATCCTGGGGCAATCCAGAATTGCTTCCTTCATGTATCTAAATTTTTTTTCATCCAATTCTTCTTGACAAATTTTTGGTAATAAATAACCATATGTTAATGCAAATTTCAAGAGTTAACATGTATTGTTGTCTCAAGGTATTTTTCTTATCAAAATTGTAGATATAAGAACTTTCTACTGGGGGTTGAAGAGATGGATCAGCGGTTAAGAACATTGACTGCTCTTCTGAAATTCTTGAGTTCAAATCCCAGCAACCACATGGTGGCTCACAACCATTCGTAATGAGATCTGATGCCCTCTACTGGGGTATCTGAAGACAGCTACAGCGAGCAGGGCCAGACAGAGAAGAAAAAAGTGTCTGAAGATAGCTGCAATATACTTGTACATAATAATAATTAATAATAATAGTAATAATAATAATCGTAATGATAATAATAATAAAGAACTTTCTACTAAGGCAAAATATTATTTTACATATGAAATGTCTTCTTTTGAAGTAACTTATTTAGAGCAAGTTTGACATCTTTATTCCTCAGGCTGTAGATCAAGGGATTCAGCATGGGCACAACAGTAGTGTAAAACACAGAGGACACTTTCCCTTGATCTTTGGAGCTAACTGATGATGGCTGAAAGTACATGAATCCCAAAGAACCAAAGAAGACTGCCACAGAAGAGAAGTGGGAGCTACAGGTGCTGAAGGCTTTGAATCTGCTTTCAGTGGATTTAATGCGGATGATTCTGGCAATGATAAAGCTGTAAGAACTGAAGATTGTTAGAGTAGGAACACAGAAATTAAGAGTACTGAGGCACAAAAGTACTACCTCATTGACAAAAGTACTGGAGCAGGCAAGTTGCAGCAATGGAAGAATATCACAGAAGAAGTGATTTACTACGTTAGCCTTGCAGAAAAGCACTTGTAGCATGCAAACAGTATGAGCTATGGCTTCAATGAAACCTATGCTATATACCCCACCTATCATCCAGAAACAGACTTGGTAAGACATGGTGACATTGTACCTTAAGGGGTTACAGATGGCAACGTAGCGGTCATATGCCATTGCAGACAACATGTAACACTCAGATATAACTAAGGTGACGAAGCAGTAGAGCTGAGTCATGCATTCAGGGTAGGAGATGATATTCTTCTCTGCCACAAAGTTCACCAGCATTTTGGGGATGATGACAGTGGAGTAACAGAGATCAATGAAGGACAGACTGCTGAGGAAGAAGTACATGGGCGTGTGCAGGTGGGAGCTGAGCAGGATCAAGATGATCATGCCCAGGTTTCCCAGCACTGTGAGCAGGTAGATTCCAAGGAACAAGAGGAACAGGGGAAGCTGCAGCTCTGGTTTGTCTGTTAATCCAGTGAGGATAAATTCAGTCACTATGGACTGATTGCCTTCAGCCATTTCCTCCTGAACATTTTTTTGTAGGAAGTGAGAAAAAGATTGTTTATCACTCTGCACTTGATTATGACATTGAATTAATAAATTTTTATTCTGTTGTCTTCTGCTTCTCTTCATGGGTGTTACCATTAAAAGACATTAACATGAGGCATATAATAAATATCTAGTATATTTATATTTATCTGTACTCTATAAACCTACAAACAACAGATATAACAAATTCTATGGAGTTTTATAGAAATCTCTCATATCTATCTTATAAATATTGTTTTATATTAAAATATCAGCATCATTCAGGAAAACAAATAATACCTATAAAAAACTTTCACCATTAGTTAATGAATGAAGCAATCTTAAAATATTTATTTAATATCATAGCATAGATTCTAATTAGAGTAAGTTACAAGACACTAAATATAAAGCACTTCCAATTATAAATGAAGAGATGAGACTATCTCTATTTGTTAATAACAATGTTCTACATAGAAATTCTGCTTAATATCCAGAGAAATTTGAAGAAACATTTCAGTGATCATCAAATGGCAGAAGATTAAAAGGAAATAGCCATTAAACGTTTTAGTAATTTTACACAAATTATGATTTACTTATATATACATTAAATAAAGAAATATGACAATGCACTTAGAATGGCAAAGTTGTATGGAAGGGAATTAAAGAGATACAGATCAGAAAGGCATCCCCATTCATGAGTCAATGACAATAACTTTATGATCTTTTTAAAACTCAATGATGTATTTATCAACTTGCTGTTTTTTCATTTGATCTACTTACATACGAATCATTATATCCTCATTCAAATTATATGATCAACAAAAATCAGACCTAAGTTGAAAAAGGCTAATGGAGCCCTAAATCTCTTCCCTCTTGAATCTCACTGCAATATTGTTATAATCTGCATAGTGTGTTACAGTCACAAGTATAGATGGGCCAATGAATGGAACACATTTGACATCCCAGAAACAAGTTATATATATATACATATTTGGGCATGAAGGTTTTATTATAAATCAATATGAAAATATGAAAATATTTTTTGCCATATGGTGCTGGAGTAGATTGGTGCTTGTTATTACTATGAAACTCTTTAGACAACATTAAATTGAAATAATTTATAAGTGACCTATTGCAACTAAATATAGCTGATAAAGCTATATCCACATTGAGGGAAAACACAGCCACAAATTTCCAAATTTAAAATTAGTAATCTTTCCTATATAAGAGCCCGAATCAGAGGCTGCCCTACAAAATTAATAAATTGAACATCATATTATATCTGAAAAAATTATACACAGCATAGAAAAATTCAAGTAACATATTCAAAGAATAGAGTTTTAGATAGAATATATGAAAATAAAAACAATAACATTTAAGACCAGAACACCAATGGCTCAGGCTCTAAGACTGACAATTGGAAAAAAGAGCCTTATGAAATGGAAAAGCTCTGTAAGGCAAAGAACACTGTAATTAGGACAAAACTGGGTGTATAGAAACTGAAAAAGAATTTCACCATCTCCACATCTGACACAGGGATAATATATAAAATATAAAGAACTTAAGATACTAAACATCAACAAACCAAATAATCCATTAAAAATGGGGTATAGATTGAAACAGAATTATCAACAGAGGAATCTTGAATGGCCAAGAAACACTTAAAGAAATGTTCAATGTCCTTAGTCATCAGAGAAATGCAAATCAAAACTACTTTGAGATTTGATCTTTTATCTGTCTGAATAGCTAAGATCAAAACCACAAGTAACAGCTCTTGCTGATGAGGATTTGAAGCATGAAGAACACTCCTGCATTACACATGGGAGAGTAAACATGTACAGTTACTTTGGAAATCAATATAGCAGTTTCTCAGAAAATTGGAAATTAATTTACCTCAAGACCCAGATATACCACTTCAGGGCATACACCCAAAAGATGCTTCATCCTACCATAACATTACTTGCTCAGCTATGTTCATAGCAGCTTTATTTATAATATCTAGAAACTGAAAACCACCTACATGTTTTCCAATTGAAAAATGGATAAAAAAATGTGGTACTTTTACTAAATGGAGTAGTATTCATCTGTTAAAAATATGACATCATGTAATTTGCAGGCAAATAGATGGAACTACAAAAGTCATCCTGAGTGAGATAACCCAAACCCAGAAAGACAAACATGATAAGTGCTCTCTTATAAATGGATATTAGCTGTAAAGATAGGTCTTGCTGCAATCCACAAACTCAGAGAGCCTAAGTAACAAGGAGGTCTCAAGGAAGGACCCATGGGTTTCCCTAGGAAGGGGAAATAGAATAAATGTTACAGGTGAACTAAGAGCAGGTGGGGATGGAAAGAAGGGGGATTAAGTGAGTGAGTGGGAGACTGTACTGGGAGAGATGACTAGAATTGAAGGACATTTAGGTGACAATGTAAAACCCTAGTGCAATAGAAACTTGGTGGACCAGTCAGAAAGGCTAAGATCAAAAACTCAGGTGACAGCAGATGCTGGCAATGATGTGGAGAAAGAGGAACACTCCTCCATTGCTGGTGGGATTGCAAGCTGCTACAATCACTCTGGAAATCAGTTTGCTTGACCCTCAGAAAAATAGACATAATACTACCTGAGGACCCAGCTATACCGCTTCTGGGCATATACCCAGAAGATGCTGTAACATGTAATAAGGACACATGCTCCACCATGTTCATAGCAGCCATATTTATAATAGCCAGAAGCTGGAAACAACCCAGATGTCCCTCAAACAGAGGAGTGGATACAGAAAATGTGGTACGTTTACACAATAGAATATTACTCAGCTATTAAAAACAATGAAACTCACAGGCAAATGGATGGAACTTGGAAATATCATCCTGAGTGAGGTTACTCAGTCACAAAAGAACAAACATGGCATGTACTCACTGATAAGCGGATATTAGCCCAAAAGTTTGGAACACTCATGATTCAATTCACAGCAACTGTTGGACTGAGCATGGGGTCCCAGGTGGAGGAGTTGGATAAGGGACTGAAGGAGCTGAGGGAGTTTGCAACCCCATGGGGAGGAACAACAGTGTCAATTGGTCAGGCCCCCCGGTGCTCCCATAGACTGGACCACCAACCAAAGAATACACATGGTGCTAGCCACATATGTGGCAGAGGAGGGACTTGTTGGCCATCAGTGGAAAGAGAGAGCCTTGGGTCTGAGAGTGTTAGATTCCCAGTGTAGGGAATGCCAGGGATGGAAGATGGGAGTGGGTGGATGGGTGGGTGGGGGAATACCCTCATAGAGGCAGGGGAAGGTGGGATGGGATAGTGGTTTTCCAAAGGGGATTCCTGGAAAGGGGAAAACATTTGAAATGTAAATAAAGTATAAAAATAAAATCAAATAAATTTTTTAAAAAAGAAAAAGTGACTTGGTGGAGTCTGTGAGGGTAACACTAGAGAAGATTGCTAACAAAGTGTGATATGGAGCTTGAACTGGTCAGTTTCTGTATTTTGGTAAGGCTTCTAGTCGAAGAACTAGAAGTCTGACACAGCCGCAAAATCTTTGACCTATAATTTGTCCTGCCTGCAGGATATGCAGGGAGAAAGTATCTTTGAACTTCTGGGAGTGTCCAACCAATGACTGGTCCAACTTGAGACCCATGCCATTAAAGGGAGTCCACACCTGAAAAATGCTAAAACAGAACCAAAATTGACTGGCCCATCACCCACCCACACCCATACACACATCCGGGGGGGG
>JADRCH010000564.1:229778-316128 GCA_019843965.1 Rhynchomys soricoides | reverse complement strand
ATATATACCAGAAGAATAAGCAAATAAAAAGACTTATATGTTTACTCATGTATGTGTCTACCTAGTACATTGCACATGTGTGCAGGTGCTCATGGAGAACAGAAGAAAGCTACTTGACTTCTGTGAGGAGAAAGTACATTTATTCGCTGGGCCATGTCTCGAGTCCAGCAAATAAGACTTTCATTTTCGTTGTTTGTTGTTGTTGTTTTTTGTTTTTCGAGACAGGGTTTCTCTGTGTAGCCCTGGCTGTCCTGGAACTCACTCTGTAGACCAAGCTGGCCTCCAACTCAGAAATCCACCTGCCTCTACCTCCCAAGTGCTTTCTTTCTTTTCTTTCTTTTCTTTCTTTCTTTCTTTCTTTCTTTCTTTCTTTTTTTGAAGATTTAAATTTTTACTGAAGTGTTATTTTTTTATTTTTCATAATTTATTTACATTTCAAATGTTTCCCCCTTTCCAGATCTCCCCTTTGGAACCTCCCCATTTCCTCTCTCATCCCCTGCCACTATGGAGGTATTCTCCCACCCACCCACCCACTTTCATCTTTCCTCCTTGGCATTCTCCTCTACTGGAAGATCTAACACCCTCAGGCCAAAGGGCCTCTCCTCTCCCTGATAGCTGACAAGACCCTCCTCCCTGTAAGACTTTCTTAAAAATACTGCTGTACTCTTAGTAACATTTGTTAAACTTGTATGTCTTATGCTAACTTTGTAAGACTTTTGACTACTCTGGAAATTAAAGTCTTTCAAAGCAACATTGTTTTACACAACGTTATTGAATTAAAATTGAAGAGTGATATGGTCATGTTTATGATTAAAAAGAGTTAGTTATTCAGGGAAGGAGAGATGGCTCAGTGGTTAAGAGTACTGGCTGCTCTTCTAATTAGTAAATAAATAAATAAATAAATAAATTGATCAAATTTTGCAATTTATAATGGACAGAAGATAGGGACAACCATTCTTTTATTTGAGATGCACATGTGTCCAATAAGCATTGGAAACAGTGTTTTATTGCCCAGTATTAAGAAAATTCAAATTGTAAGTATAATGAAACAATATTTCACACCAATCAGGATGATGGCAATGAAAGCTGTATTACAGGGATGTAAAGAAACTGGAATTCTAATATGTTTAGGGTGGAGTTTTAAGATGGTACAGAAGTCTTGGAAAACACTAAAATGTTTCAAACTAAAACTATGGACTTATCATGTTGCACAGAAATTTCAGTCTGGAGATATACCCACGAGAATTGAAATCAAATACTCACAGAAATACATACAGGACTGGTTAAATAGAAGTGCTTATGACATCATTAGGCTGAAACTCCCCAAATATGGATCTACTGATGGATAGACAGACCAGGTATATTTTACCCATAAAACAGATCACCATTCAGCAAGAAAGAGGTTTAAGGTCCCTGAAGAGATGTCCTCAAAGAACATGAGACTCTGAAAGTGAAATAACCAAGCATAGAAGGCAGCAGATTGTTGGAAGCCATTAACAAAGCATTTCAAGAACAGGCCAGTGACACATTTAGAAACCAGCTTGGTGTCTGTGAGGTAATGCGGTGTGGGATGAAAGATACTGACATCTCAAAGGTATAGGATTTTATTTGGGATGGAGATGAAAATGTTTCACAACAGAACATGATAGTGGCTGCATAATTCAGTAAATGTATTAAAAGCACTGAATTACACTGAAAAATGCAAATTTTATAATATGCTATACTTTAGTATATGTGCTATAAAAGTTAAAACTAAATTAGAGCACTGAAATAGTCTGATCTGATGAACAATTCTACCACAGTCTGGTACATTTTCACCTGCCTGGAAGCAACTCCCATTTACTGTCTCCCTGGTGTGTACCTCATAATTTATCTCAAATATTTAGGTTTTCTCAACAGTGGGGCATTTCTGTGAAACAGAGTCAACTGTTGTCTTCACCTACTAGTTATACTATCACAGGGTGTGTTTATCCCTCCAAACCCAAAATAAAGAAAAAGAAATACTTTCTAGCTACCAATACAATAAAAGTTAAAGGCAGAAGGTATATACATAATCTAGAGCCTTCTTTCTGTGTCTTATATCTGAAAAAGTTCAAAAAGCTCAGTCAGCAATTAAGCACCATGCCAGAGGAGGCCTCTGGACTTCAAATTCCCAGCCTGGACACACTTGAACCAAATGAACTTTTGTTTACTATATACTATTATACAATGTGATATTCTGCCATTCTAGCACAAAGCGTATTAACACATAGTAAAACATGTCCTTTCATAGTTTCCACTGGCCATCTGACTAATTTCTTCTCTTCCCTGTTTCTGGAAAGGATGTGCTGGAAAACAAAGGTTCTTAACACAACAGCTCCATTATGTCTCAGTGTGTCACTGTACATTTGACACTAGCCATTGGTATCAGGCCCAACTGAATAATTGCCCTGAAGTCTGACATGTTCCATAAATTCTTCTGTTTCCTGCTCCTTTAACAATGCCACCATGTTTGTATGCCTTTGACCTTAGTGGACAGTTCCTAACACCCTCATCTCTATCAGTTGTCTTATTGTCCCTTTAGCTGATACACTGAGTTATCAGTTTTTCTTGTCTCTTGGTGTTACTAAAGCAGAAATGACATACAACAACCTTTAATATTTAATATTTATAATTTGTTCAGATTGTGCATATCCAATCACTCATGACACCACAAGGTAATGGATTTTGTAACATCTCCCTAAGGTTCCTCATGCACTTGTACAGATTATGTGTGTTCAGAATGCTTAATTTGATATCTACATTTTTAAGTTTGACTGCACAAATGGCGAATTTTTAACAATGTACACTGCTTTGCACAGAATGTATTTATAATTTGTCTTTTCATCTTTAGTAAGATTTTTATATTGATCATTTCTTCTTGTCTATCTGCCTTCCATTCTATGGTAAGAATTTTTGAATTATTTCCTATGGATTTTACTGTAATACTTACCACATTTAAGTATAATAATTCAGTGTCTTCCCTTTTTTCCCAGTCTTCATTCAGTGTGTATGATATCTTCCATGTTTGTCCATGTTGATTCTGACTGTAAGATTTCCTTTGTAGAATAAAACAAAATTGTGTTATTTAAAAAGCAGTTTTTTTAAAACAAGGCTACACGACACTGATTAAATCACTACACTACATCTAGGCTTTATAAATTTATTATATTTTAACAAATTTATCTAGAATGTATTTAAATAATTCTCCATTCTCTTGACAATATATTTGCTAAATTTTCATAAACATCCTGTTTATCCTGTGTGCCACACAGTTATGCTTTGTGTATGAAAACCCAAGAAAATACCTCAGAGTTGTCTGAACCCAGGAAACATCAAAAATATGTCTTAGAGTTAGAAAATTGTCTTGAAAAAAGGCATTTTATGAAAAGGTTAGCTGATAATCATTTGCAAAACTATTCTAAAATTCATAGAAAATTGTAACAACTAGTTACAGGATGGCACTGCTTCTAGAAGATATTGTTTGGATGTGAATGTGAACTGAGAGTAACAACCATTCAATAGTCATAAACTGAAATGGTGTTTTGGAGGTTGAATGTTAGAGAGATGCATCACACAGAGTCTTCTCAGACTACTACAGTCTAGAAGGAGATAGAGAGATAGACTATTTGATTGCATACTATTCAAAATCAAGTGTTAAAGTAACAGTTTTCATGTTCAACATGATAGATGCACAAAAATTATAAAATATTTAAGAATTTAAATGTTTGATTAAAATGAAAGAGTTATCTAAATAACAGAAGAAATGGGAACATCAAATAAAGTTACCTGATGAGTTGTGCTTAACTGGTGGTGTGGTTTGGATAGAGCATTATAAGTTAAATAGATCCAGGCAAATTGAGTGACTATATTATAGTTATTTATACTCAGCTTCTTACTGACCAGTGGCTCAAATGGGGATTGTTTTTATTATGTTGCCTCAGATACAGTATAGCAAATTAAATAAGCTTTTTGTTTACATCAAACCTATTTAACCATCAAACGAACCTGGGATAATGTAAAGTTTATATATTTTTTTCCTGCATTTTGACATGTCTCTTCACAATATGATGGTAGTAGAAACTGAATTTAGTTGCTTACCTTGTTATTTTTTTTTTTACTTAGAAACTTTTGTTCCAGTTTTGTGTGATCTTTAGAGGCAGTGAACTTCACATAAATAATTCTGCAGTAGGTAATAATAGTTCTAAAATAAATCCTACTCTCTTTACTCATAAGATCAGGATTTCAAGTTCTAAGTTGTTCACATATTATAAATCAAGTACCTTGATTCATGTCTTAACTTCCCAAACCACTTACTGGAATGAAGTTAGAGAAGTTTTGATATAAGAGCTTACATATATATTACACACACACACACACACACACACACACACACACACACACACAGGAAGTCTCTCAAGAGTTCCTATCACTAGTGTGAGCTGCACAGAGTGACAGGGTTGGGAGAGATAAGAGCAATTATTTTTCTCTTTTATTTCCCTTGTGACGCTATTATCTCCCTGTTGTGTGATTATTTTTATTTTGAAGTAGTGATCTTTAGATTAAGGGTAGAAACTAAACCCTAGTGGGTTTGCCTGTACAAAGCATATATGACAATAGTTTTCAAATTAAAAATAATTTCTGAAGTACCTGAAACCATATCAGTGTGTTTCTGTGTATTTAAGGCTCTGGGAGATAATGATGTATAATTTTTATTAAGTGAATTCCTTTCATGTCTGTTTGGTGTTTTCAAGGTATCTTAAGGGACCTTGGTGAAAGGTCATGAGAACATGTTGACTTAAGTAAATCTGGAAATACATGGGGATTCAGGAATAAAAACACAGTGAACTTGTGTAATGATTTTAGATTACGTAATAAATTATTGGTAGAGATATTTTCCACAGTTGTACTTGATGGAAATTTTGAATGCAATATAACTAGGAATACACCAAGGAAATAATCTGCAGTTGAGTATCGTAACTAGTTTTCTCCAACTGGAGAGCTAAAGATAATTATGTTGTTTGTGGAGTAAACTATGTGGTAGTAAAATAGATTATAAAATGTCTGTATCACTGATGTTTAGCTCACTATAAGCATACACATAAATTATTGATACATGGTTGAAAATATATCTAGATAGAATATATATATACCTCCTACTTCACTCTGCTCAGTGATGTAGAAGCCATGACACCAAAGAAGTAATAAAGACACCTCCTCCCTTCTTCAATAAAAGTAATTAGAACAATCAGAAGACATAAATAATATTAAGTCTACACAAAACTACCCAACCCATTTGAATCATGTTTTATTGTGGCAGGAAACAAAGAAATGATAAAACAAAATGTTGAGTATGTAAGAGGGACATAGATTTGGTAGGAAGGGTTTTCAGCAGTCATGTTGTATTGAGCATGGTCATAAAATAAATATATTGGTAGTAGGAAATAATAAAAGATAATAATATACATATACATATACATATACATATACATATACATATACATATATATATATATATATATTGGTTTTTCAAGACAGGGTTTCTCTGTATAGCCCTGGCTGCCCTGGAACTCACTCTGTAGACCAGGATGGCCTGCAACTCAGAAATCCGCCTGCCTCTGCCTCCCAAGTGCTGGGATTAAAAGCGTGTGCCACCACTGCCCGGCAGTATTCATTAATTGAGTAGGTCCAAATAAATGAGTAAGTGGGTAACATACAGACCTATAACAAACAAAGGGACCACATCATATATCTAAATGTTTTTTATTCAAATAAATGGAGGATTTAGTATAATGAACTCATATATCCCCTATATGATCTTCTATCTCTGTAATTAATTTTTGTTGTTTGTCTGGTTTCTTACTCATTTATAATAAGAAAAATAGTTACCCATAGCACACCGTATTCTTAACCATATACACTGTGTAATTTTCATACAACTCATACCTAAACTACGTTCATTGTCTTGTTATAATTGTGTATTCATAAAATCTCTCCATACTTCCCACTGTCACACTGGCTTGGAGTCACTGTTTTATTTTTCTCCAAAAGATGTACTAGGTTAGAAATCTCATATGAATGGTACTGTGAAGTGGTTCTTCTTTAGAAGCGGATTTATTTGAGCTTAATACCTGTTATGTCTACTAGGATCTATAAGTATTATTGAAAATGGCAAGAAATGTTACCAACAATGAAATTAATTCAAGATGAATCATAAAACTATGTGTAAAAGCTAAAGCCTTAAAGATACTGTGAGAAAACACAAGAGTAAATGATCACAGTATCTGAGTTAGTCATCCTTTTAGATGAGATGCCAGAAATTGAGATTGCTGTACAAGATAGTCAACAGAACAAAAAATTTCTGGGTGCTCCAGAGTAGGGGGATGTTGGATTGGGAGGTTGAGAGAGTGTGGGCAGTTGGGGGAGCACTCTCATACAAGCAAAGGGGAGGGGAGAGGGCCAATGTGGGATGGGGGGTTGGTGGAGGGGTTAACCGGGAAGTAGGATATCATTTGAGATGTAAATGAATGGAATGATTAATAAAAAAAATGTTTATTAACCTCTTGAATGATAATGGCTATTGACATTAGTTTTGGTTGCCAACCAAAATTTGATGGTAAGAGTATTGCTGAAGACACCAGGCACTTTGGTCTAAAGTCATAAACAATAAAGTCAATGCAGACCAGAAAGTCTTCTTCCTACAGGCTATCTTTCACAGGGCCAGGGTTTGCTGTGTGGTCAGCTTGTATACTCTCTTAGTAGCCAGTGTTTCTACTATTGTGTTAAACACCATGACTAAGAGCTAATTTTCCCTTATAGCTTATAATTCCAATGTCTTGGGAAGGTTAGGAAATCCAGACTGGATGTCTGGGTGGTAGGAACATGGATAGGAACTAGAGCAGTGGATGAATGCTACTTACTGGTTTTTTCCACATGGGCCATTCTTTAAGTAAACAAAATTGTCTGCTTTCTGTGGAATGGCAAAGTTTCACAATTTGTACTGATTTAACTCACATCAACTTTACACATGGTTTCCAATTGCTTCATTTCCTAAACAAATTGATCATTTCTGTTCTTCAATCTTAGCCAGTTTTGTGTATGGGACCATTAGTGTTTCATGGTTTTAATTTTTTTTATTTTTGCTTTATCTCTACTTCATATAGTTATAATATTTAATAACCATTAGAGTGTCCTATTTTGATATTCATTCAAATCTCTTTATCACTGATACTGTTTTCTCTAGATTTATTTTTACTGATAAGTATTTCATTTTATGAAATATATTGATAACCATTTTCTTCATAGTTTTTACTATCAAAGTTGTCTCTTTTGAGTAATAGTTTTGCTTTTGTTTTTATAAAGACATGTTTCATTATACAGTCTAGGTTGGTCTTGAATTTTCATACTAGACAAAGTTGGCATAGGTGTCAGTCTGCCTGCCTCTGCCCTTATAGTACTAAGATTGAGGCTGTGTGACATCAGTAACTGCCATTTCTATTTCTATTTTCTGAAGTTTCTCTTTGTCGTTACTACTTTTGTGTGTACACTGTTAAATTATTTTTCTATTCAAAGGATTTGACAATTTCACATATGTGTATAACACAGTCTGTTTATTAACTGCATTCACCCTTTTCAATCTTATTCCCACATCCTTCAATCTTCCTGTTCCTGCTTCTTTTACAGGTTTATCACTTTTTGTTTATATTGTGACCTATTTTGTTTCATCATGAATATCTCAGTGGTCATTGGATTGGGACTCTCCATTGGATTCTGGTATACTTCCTAGGGGTTATACAACTGTAGGCTATGTGTCTTCTTTTCTTTGAATCTATCAATAGGTTGTTAGTCCTTTAATTGTTGCACATAGCATCAGTAAGTATATCCTGACTGGAAGATGATGTTATAGTTTGTAGAGATCACTGCTGGTTTAGGTAATTGAAGCCTTTTCTCCTATATCATACAATTAAAATATGTGGTAGCTTCAACAGTAGGGTCTCATCTCTTTTTCCTAGGCAACAATGAAGAACGGTAATATCTTATGTTTTTTCGAGCATCCCTGTCCAACATGGCATAAATCATTATCACTTCCTAGCATTGGGTTATTGTTGAATAACACATGGTTTCAAGGAGAAGCCTTTTCTAGATATTAGACTTTCTCCCTTTCCATTTTGAATTAAGAAATGCAACACAACCAATTTAGTACCACCTCCATTACTGAGCTGTAGCCTATGCCTCTATTTGTATTTTATTTTTGACCCAGTATAAGTTGTCTTGATTAACATTGAACTATGTATCCCAGAGAGGATTAGAACTTCCTTTGCTTTTGGACATTTTGGAAATTTTATAGAATTTTATACAGCTTCTATTTTACTGAAAATCATATTTTTCCTTTATTGGATATTTTATTTATATTTCAAATGTTATTACCTTTACAGTTCTACTCTCCAGAAACCCCCTATCCCATCACCCTCCCCCTGCCTCTATGAGGGTGCTCCCACACACACCTACCCACTCCTACCTTCTTGCCCTGGCATTCCTCTACACTGGGGCATGAAACCCGCACAGGACCAAGGGCCGCTTCTCTCACGGAAGTCCAACAAGGCCTTCCTCTACCACATATGTGGCCAGAGCCATGGGTCCCTCCATGTGTACTCTTTGGTTGCTGGTCCAGTCCCCAGAAACTCTGGAGGGTGTCTGGCTGGTTGACACTGTTGCTCCCCCCCCAGGGCTGCAAATCCCCTCAGTTCCTTCAGTCTCTTTTCCTTTTCCAACTCCTCCATTGGGGACCCCTTGCTCAGTCCAATTGTTGGCTGTGAGCATCTGCCTCTGTATTTGTCAGCCTCTGGCAGAGTCTCTTAGGAGACAGCCAAATCAGGCTCCCTTCAGCAACTACTTATTGGCATCCACAATAGTGTCTGGGTTTGGCGGCTATATATGGGATGAATCCTCTGGAGGGGCAGTCTCTGGATGGCCTTTCCTTCAGTCTCTGTTCCACACTTTGTCTCCATATTTCCTCCTATGAGCATTTTGTTCCCCCTTCTGAGAAGCACTGAAGCATCCACACTTTGGTCTTCCTTCTTCTTGAGCTTCATGTGGTCTGTGAATTGTATCTTGGGTATTCTGAGCTTTTGGGAAAATATCCACTTATCAGTAAGTGTATAACATGTGTGTTCTTTTGTGACTATGTTACCTCACTCAGGATGATATTTTCAAGTTCCATCCATTTGCTTAAGAATAGGGTTCCAAGCATCTGAGATCACATCTTTAGTTTGTTTGGATGTGTCTAAAATATACTTCATTTTCTCCAATGTGAGCAATGTGAGCAATAGATGTAAATCAAGATTCCAAGGATGAGTTTCATTCTTGGCTTATGATTATAGATTTTCATATGCCATTTACTCTATAATGTACCCATATCAATTGCTGGCAAAATTCCAATATCCATCATTACTAGACTATAGTAATCCATAAACTAACTGTCGACAAATATTCTCACTTTTGTATTACTTGTGTTTATGTTTGGAAATATGCTACTGTTATTCCTTATAGATTCTTTTTTCAGGTAATTGAGGATAAAAAAAATATGATGAATATAATATCTTAAAAGAAGTTAAATTTACATTTTCTTCTTTTCATACTTATCCATGCAGTAGGTGTTTGAAGGTGTTTTGAGGAATATGATCATCTTTACATTGGACTTAGAACTTAAGCCCTTTTCTAAGTGGTAATGGAATGTTGTCTTGAGGCTCTGTAAGAAAAAAAACGAGGCAGGAAATTCCATGAAGCAGCAGATTTGGAACAATGAGGAAGGAGATAGTAAATCTCCTTACTTTCTCTTGAATGGCTTCCTGCCATGCTTGGAAGATCACAGTCGTTTCCATATGTTCTGCAGCAGGAGGAACCCTCAGCCTAGGCCATGGTACTGGATGTGCTTTGGCTGCATGCCAGTGGCAAGGACATGAAGAGTGAGTGTGAGCTTCTGGAAAGGAATGCTGTGGCCTGGCTTCATGATCATGCAGTTAGGAGGACAGCCTGGCCTTCCCTTTCCCTCTTTCCCATCTGCTTCTCAAGGAACTAAGCCTGTATGTGTAGCAGAGCACCCCTGAGTTCCCACGGTTGCCCTAGCTGTGCTACTGTCTGTTCCTCCAGCTACTTCTTCCTTTTCTGGATTAGGGTGAAGTATGTACTTAGTAGTTGGGGTCAGCTGAAGGAACATAGGTGTGAGTGCTTAGCTGAATAAGACTATCTCTAGACATGTAGCAAATATTCACGAATGTTTATTATATCATTGTGCTGTGTTCCTTTGGACAGAAATGCCTAAAGCAGAGTCAGAAAAAGAAAGAGGCATACTGCAGGAAGCTAAATCAAGGCTGAAGGGGGATGTTAAGAGTGATTGAGGAAGGCTGAAGAAAAAACCGCCCACTCCTGTCCCACAGTTCTGACTCTTGTTTCTCCCCTTATCCCCACAGCTCCCTGCATCCCCATAGTTGTGCAAGCTGTTAATAGTCTCCTGAAATTACTTGTGAGTGGTTCTGCCTTTGGCTTCTGAGGATGTCACCCATGAAACAAGAGCCTTTCCTGGCTACCACCAAGTCACTCACTTCTCCTTGGCTGAAATAGATTTTGGGTTTTACTCTTATGTTTTTGTTTTTTGTCATAACAATTAAGGACATACCCACTTGCTTATCCAAGTACAAGTATTTTGGATCAGATCTTCTGTCCCTATCATTTCTTCTGTGAGAAGTTACCATGGTCTCCCAATGTGTTTTCTTCATTGCAACTTTTATTTTATTTATATGCAGAATGGCACTTAAAAATTTCCAGAACAATTATAATAAAATAGGTATCATGGAATCTAAGGTAAGCACACAGTATTGATCCTGGGCAATGCCTGAATTAATAATCTACATTACTGTTATTCACTCGCTTTTGTTCTTGCATGGATCATAGTGGTAAGCATTATGTTTGTAGGAACAGGAATTGGATGAATGTTGAAAAGCAATCTAAGCATAAGAAAGAGGGAGACAAAAACCATACATTTCCCATTTCAGAATTACTCTGGGTATCTTGAATAGATTCAGTTTATATTTTTGGTTGTACTATATATCTTTATCTCCATTTCTTAAAGTACCTTGATTAAACCAATGCTAGCAGATAGTATTTCTCAATCTCTAAACACCTTGTGAGATGGCTGTGATTTCTCAGACCAACCCTGCGGTATGAGGTTCCTAGCCAGGCTCAACTTGAGTGTTAGAGAAGAACAGTTAGGATTAAAGTGACTATGTCAATCAATATTTTTTCTTTTTTCTTCTCTTGTTCAGTATTACTACAGACCACTGTGTTGTTTGGCTCTGCTTTCCAGCTAGTGTATGAGGCCAGACTGATGCCCATAACTTAACTAGTTTGCCTTACTCTTAAGGTCAACTGTTGCTGTTTAGTGCAACAGTTCTACTTCTACAAGTTAGGTTATCAACTAGATGAATCAGGGTCTTGTCTACAATGTGGTTTCCCTTGGAAACAAGGAAGGTGTTTTCTTCTGTATTGACTTCTTACCCCTTTGAGGAATTTACAGTGGGTAAAGTCCAATTTATGGGGTCTGTATGGTCCTTTTTGTCAGGAGGACTAGTGATTTCTCTGAGTTTTAGGCTACTTTTGAAGGTGTCCCAATTTTTCCTGAATCTAGCTGGTATAGGGGAAACTTCCAGAACATTGGCTGGCACCATAGTCTCATTGGCTTTGGCCTCCATGTGTGATTATTGAACACCCAGAAAGTCAGATAAACCAGAATTGAAGAATAAACTGCAATTTAAAATAACTTGTACTATAACACTTAGATGAAGGTTAGCAAAAAAAAAAAATTTAAATATGCCTTGAGTCTGTCAAGATATACTTTCCTAATTAGAAACTCAGTGGAAATTATAAGAAATTATTATGATAAAAGAGAAAAATCTTTGCTCTTTAAGTAGGTTTTATAAATATGAATATTGTTAAGTTTTAACTTGCACAAACATTCTTGTGATGTTCATTAGCTTTTGGTTTTGTCCCAGTCTCCATTTTGGAACCCTCTGTTTCCTTAGAAGAAAACCTCAATGTAAAATCCTTTCCAAAACCTAAAGAAATTGCACTTTATCTTTAACTTTGAAAGTGTATAGGTAATTTATTTTAAATGATGAGGTGAATGATGCAGCCGAGTCTTAAGGCTTCAAAAGGTACCTAGTGGAGGGACAGCATTGAAGATGAACTGATAATATAAGCATTGAATTGTTTTCTACTGTGCAAATAATCTTCCAGGAGCATGTTTCCCACTTTGAAAACATGTCTTTACAATAAAACCATCACCATTATTTTATGATTTAATTGTGAATAGAGGTGACAAACTAATTGCTCCCCAGAGTTATCTTTGAACTCCAAGAAGACCCTAAGAGGATCTTCAAATCAATTTAAAGCTAGTGATCTAGGGAGGGAATGTTCTGGTCTTCATTGCACAAGCCCCACAAGACATGATTCTTTTTAATTGAACACAAAAGCTCCTTGGGCTGGAACACACAGGTCTCATCATAAAAAGGAAATGCCAGTTCTAGTTATTGCACTTAGAAAAGCTGGAGCCATGTTTCTAGGTGACGGTGTGAGTATTTGGACTTCTGTCAGCGTCTATCAACCTTTGCTCCTCACACACCTACAGGTAATACACATGGAACTTCTTGATCCTTAGGCAATGGAAAATCTAATGAGCCTACAGAATCACAAAACATGATGGCATCTGAGCATAAACAAAGCATAGATACTTTGAGGCTCTTTGCTTATCAATTGTGGAGGGCTCACTTGGATTGGAGATGTTCAGGTAGGAATAGCATTTGTATAAAGCAAGAGCTCTCATCCCTCTCCTCAGAATGTTACTGTGTCTTCCTTTACAATATAAATTTTCTTTAGTGGAGTATGTTGACCCATGCTAGCCTGTCCTCTTTCTCTAGAGACATTCTTTGTCACTGCTCTGGTAACATCCTGTCTAGAGAATAAAGATGCTAACAAGACAGAATGTGCTAGACAAAGAAATGGGTGTTGTATGATTTATAAAATGAAATAAAATTATGACTAAAATATAAAATTAAGATCAAAAGTGAGGACTAGAGGGGTGTCTTAGTGGGTGAAGGTGCCTGCCTCATAACGTGAATCCAATCCCTGGAAGCAACACAGTGGAGAGAGAAAGAGAGAACTGACTCACACAAATTGTCCTCTGACTACCACGACATGTGCATGCACACATAAATGTGCGCACACGTGCGCGCGCGCACACACACACACACACACACACACTTTAAATATAAATAGACTGAAAATGACTGGGGGAAATGAGACATGAAGTCTCCTCTCAAGTTTGTGTAAAGCTGCAGTGAGAGCCTTTCAGGAAGGACTTCCTTTCCTAGCATTAGAAGAGGCAATCTCGGGAAGCAGAGACAAAGAAAGAACAGATCTTTCTAATGATTATTAAGCACAGATATGGAATAAAGCAAAGTGACTTCCTTGATGTATTTAAATGTCAGTTTTCTGTATGCAGATCTGATTTACAAAAGAAAGAACAACTTATGGATAAATATATTTTAAAAAAATCAGTTTTTATGAATGACTCTCCAGTCCTTGGCACATACTGAGTATTCACCAAATTGTGTGTGACTTGACCATTCTTGTTGCTGGCAGAATTATTGGAGCATTGAGTAGAAAGGCTTTTGTCTCCTAGGTATCTACTCTGCCTTTGACTTACATAGCCCTCTTCCTTAGTTCTGCCCCTTGTATTTATTCTTTGCAGGCCAGTGTATTTTTCATTTCAACACAATAGCATGCCTTTTATATGTACTTTGTTTCCATCCTTTCTTTGGTTAATACTTGAGTTTCCTTGATTCCATTTAGAGCAGTTAATGGCCAACAAGGACCAGCATAGCAACTTCTGTTAGAGCTGGGACTCCTCTCATCACTTTACCTCTCAAGACTGCAGGGATGGAATTGAAAGAAGGTGTGATGTGAAACTGCTTTGTAGCTTTACAAAATAAAAACAAAGAATACTTACTGAGGCATAAGTAGTTCCTCAGGCAATAGCACACAGATATGTTATCTAACACCAAATGGTCAGCTCTGAAAACACAAGTAATAATATAGAAACTGAGTAGGTTGGATTCAGCATATGTATGTATATGCATATACATGTGCATATGTAACAGCAATGAAAATTTGATGTGAATATGAATTAGAGCAAGGAGGTATATGGGGATTTGGAGAGAGAAAACAGAAGGAGGAATGTTGTAATTCTAAGCTCAAAAATCAAAGTAATAAAAAAAAAAAGTTTTTGCAAACATCCTGTGACACTGGCTACCAAGGTTGACTTTTTGATGGAATGAAGTCAGAAAAATATCCAGTGTAAATTCTCCTCTCTTGGATAGCAATTCAATAATTCCATTTACAAATGGATAAGGGTTTGGGCATGGTGATACCTGCCTTTAATCTCAGCATTTGAGAGACAGGAGCAGAATAATCTCTGTGAGTCTGAGACAAGTCTCATTTACACAGTGAATTCAAGGCCAGCTTGGGCTGCATAATGAGATCCTGCTTCAAAAAATATGGATAAGAACAAAATTATTTACATAGGTAACATGGAATGACTAGAAAAGTCAGTGAGTATTTTATCCTAGATTTTTCCTATCATTTTCTAAAGATAATAAATAACATTGTTATGAACATTTGAGTCAAGAATCCAGTGACTATAATGCAATTTCAAAGTTTTGTTACAAGATGATTTTAGCCATGAAACCATATGAATAATTCAGAAGAGTTGACATTTAAATGAGATCTATAATACCCAGATAGATATTGTGTCTGAAATACAATAGCTGTACAAAACAACTGGTTTAATAAATTAGTAATATGAGTTTCTTGGAATTCTCTATAATTTATCTATATTAGATAGAGCTATTGGGTTTTTAGATTTGAATTTGTCAATACCATTTAATTGTTAGTCATCTGACATTTTGCTTAGCATTGCTTAGTTTTTCCTTGGGAAAAAAAGACCCAAGTTGGTAAAAATAAAATGTTTGCATCTATACATAGAAAACCAGCATTAAAGGAAGACACTTGAGAACTAAATTTATCACATCCAAGGCATAGAGTCCCCTTTGCAAGTTCTTGCTTTCAGTGACAAAAGAAAATAGGAGTGGACATGAAGGAGAATTTTAGGGCCATTCATCTTAGTTTGAGAGAGAGGGAGAGAGAGAGAGAGAGAGAGAGAGAGAGAGAGAGAGAGAGAGAGAGAGAGTCTTAATGTTTAGGACAGGGGAGTCAAAGAGGGGTAATGAAATGTTTGACTTCTGGGAAAACTAAATTGAAAAGAAACATAATAAAAAGGTAAGGTGGGGAGACCAAGAGAGTAAAAATGGGTACTCTCAGCCTTTTTTAGTTCATGGTATTTTTTTTTTATTAGAGGAAGCACAAAATTGCCTTCTTCCCACATTAGCATGGGCCTTCATCAGGAAAGTAGTTCTCATCCTTTGGTGGATGTTGAGAGACATATTTAAACTTAATATTCTTTGGTTTAAGGTTCTAGTCGTCTTTGAGTTATTTTATGTGGTCCAGAACTTGGGAAATATTTGTGATACGGAGGAATAACTACATTTGTTGCTTTCATTTTATTCTTTAGTTCTGTTAGCCTTGAATGGGGGAAGAAAGAGCTAGTTTCATTTTCTGCTATCAGTTTACACTTTAGGTTTGTGGCCAGTGTACAGACCCTGCAATTGGCTCATCTTTAAAACTGAAATAAATTATAAGCAATGTAAAGGTATTTAATTCTTCTTGAAATGTCAATGCAGGAAAATAAGGATTTGAGGGATTTTTTATTTGTTGTATTTGAAATCTCTTTCCTGTTCTATAACTTTCACCTCTTTGTAGGAGATCAACAATGAACATCTAAAAGCAAATTATTTAGTGGTGGGGTTTTGGGGGTATATATAGTCTATATCTAATTCTCAGGTATGTCACATTTCTTGTTATTATTTGGTTTTGTTCTGACCTTTTTTAATATAAAAGAGAGCACACCTTAGAGGAGGTCTCTCTTACCTGGTCTATACATGGGAGGCAGTTATTCTCAATATTTCTAAAGAGAGTTTCTGACTATCAGCCATGCCACTTGTGAAGGGTGCTGTGTACTACAGTGTTACTGACAACTGATTAAGCCAATTGTCTCAGAAGCAGTTGAGCTATGGATAGTTACATGTGTGAAAGAATGCTTGAGAAACATGACAAAAGAGGGTCTTCTTTCTTAGAATTCCTAGAAGTTGTAGCCTCATGAAGTTCAAGAAGACCTTACCTTAGAGTTTATTAATAGTTTTGCTGGGTACTTTCAAACAGTTTATAAACATAATGTCAGTGTTCATTTATGTTGACAATGCTATTGTTAAACTAAGTATGCTTTACATTTTGCAGGTAACTATGGAACACATTGGGTAAAATATTTTAATTAGTACAGCTAAGAAGAACTAAATTTGGGAGTCCTGTCATATGTCATGATTTTTCATACACTATTTTCCTATTGCGTTGCAGAGGATAATGAATAGGGACAGAAGGTTACTTAAACATATTACCAAGGTTCAACACACACAAATTCTCAGAATATAAACTCATTTAAAGCACTTTCCAACTTGAAAATATTCGGCCATGTCTCTTAACTTCTGCTTTTGGTGTAGAAGACAAGACAATCATTTATATTCATGAAGCATCCCTTCTAAAAAAAAAAAAACTGGGTAGAATGACTCACCAATATGAATTTACAATAATGGATACTTTTATGGAGATCTTGTTATGCTCAACAGAAGAATGCAATGTTCTGCTTCTCAAAACTCTCACTAGAAAAAGATTCTTAATAGACCTTGAGGAGAAGACTGCTGCCTTTTAATCTTTACAAGTTCATACATCCTCAAAGCTATGAAGAACCTTTCAGTAGTGTCTCAGTTTATCCTGCTGGGCATCCCAAACACAGAGGGTCTGGAGACCATGCTCTTTGTCCTGTTTTTGTCTTTCTACATCTTCACCCTAGTGGGGAACTTGATCATACTCCTTGCGATTGTCTCCTCCAGTCGGCTTCACACACCCATGTACTTCTTTCTGGGCCAGCTGTCAGTGTGTGACATATTTTTCCCTTCTGTGAGCTCTCCCAAGATGCTATTCTACCTCTCAGGAAATACCCCAACCATCTCCTATGCAGGCTGTGTGTCCCAGCTCTTCTTCTACCATTTCCTGGGTGGCACTGAGTGTTTCCTGTACACAGTAATGGCTTACGACCGCTTTGTTGCCATATGCTTCCCTCTAAGGTACTCAATAATCATGAGTCATAGAGTTTGTGCCATTCTGGCTATGGGGACATCAGTTTTCGGCTGTATTCATTCCACCTTTCTAACTACTCTCACCTTCCAGTTGCCCTACTGTGGCCCCAAAGATGTGAACTATTACTTCTGTGATATTCCTGTGGTGATGAAGCTGGCTTGTGCAGACACATCGACCCTGGAGATGGTGGGATTCATTAGTGTAGGCCTCATGCCCCTCAGTTGCTTCTTCTTCATCCTTACCTCCTATAGCTGCATAGTTCACTCCATCCTACAGATCCGCTCCACTGAGGGTCGACACAGAGCCTTCTCCACCTGCAGTGCCCACTTTACTGCCATCTTGCTCTTTTACATGCCAGTTATTTTTATTTATCTAAGTCCAACGCCAAGTCCTTGGTTGGATGCAACTGTTCAGATCCTGAACAACTTGGTCACTCCTATGCTAAATCCATTGATCTACAGCCTCAGGAATAAGGAGGTGAAATCATCACTGTGGACTGTGTTACATCCACTATGCTTCCTTCCCAAGCATTTGTAAAGAAAAATCATTAGTGAATACTTAAGTACCCTCCAGTGCTAATGTAATAGATTCATCGGCTACTCTAAACTACTTTATATTAAAGACCACTCATATTATTGCTACCTTAAATTTAATATTACAGACTAAGATGCAAAGATTTGTCATCTAGAGAGCAAGTGGTAGATGGAGCCTCTAGGTCCAGTTGTCTGATTCAGGCTGACCTGTCCTCTCAATTTATTCACTTAAAGGATATTAGTGTTTGAGAGATATAATCTTTATTTTTCAAATACTATCCAGTTACATTGAAACACAATGGTATTGCATAAGAACAGAGCTTGAGTGGAGAGTTGAGCAGACCTAATGGCTGAATCCTGGATTCAATATCAATAATCCTTGATATTAGACAGCATCATTTATACTTTCTCCTTTTCAGCTTGTACCTACATTTATACAGATATTGACTTCCAGCACCTTTTAGTTTTGTTTTCAGCTGAAATGAACTACAAATGAGAAATCTGCTATTTCAATAGAGCATGAAATTTTGATAACTGAACTTATTAATTACTTGATTATATGCTGTGAAGCTCCTCCTAACAATGGCAGAGAAAAGAGAAAACACTGAGAAGACAAAGGAACACTGAGAGACTCTTTTTTTCTGCATGCTCCTGTTGGAATCAGAGAATAGTCACAGAACCAGAATAATTCAGCAACATTATCTCTATTTGAAGACCCTAAAAATGAGTTGATAGGAACTTCTGGAAGGTAGAAAAATTCTGTCTTCAAATAAACAAGACCTAAAAGGATTTCTGGAATTCTTATATTATTTAATGTTTCATTCATATCTAACCATGCTTAATCCTCTCAGATTCTGCATTTTCATTGATCCAGTATCTAGCCTATAGCTGCTCAGACATACAATCACACCAATCTATAAGAATAAAACATGGCAGCCTGTTCTTTCTATGAAAGCTTAGACACATGTCATTTGATGAGTGTGTTTAAGAAGAGAATGAAAAGATGAAGATGTCCTAAGTCTCTGATTACTGTGGCAGTCTATTGGAAAAACAAGCAGTTAAGGCAATGACTAGAGCATGCCTGAATTAATGCAGTGGCCAAGGATGAAAGAAAGTAAACAGCATGTAGTAGAGTTGTTTCTGGTCCCAAGAATGCATCTCACACAAAATGGATTGATGAATGGAGGTACCATGTTTATATGTTCACTTGTAGGTGAAATATGGCTGAAGAATATGTTTGAGAGAGATGCAACATACATCCAGGGTTATGGATAGTAAGAGGAAACATTTTTGACTGGAATCTCTTAAGTGTTTGTTATCTAGGAAGGAATGCTTTGGCATGTATATAAAAGTCATTACAACTTCTCTTGGCGATGTTCATATACATCACAGTTCATTCTTTTTGGACCAGAGGAATGGGTTGTAAAAAAATTATTCATATTTATCTCATTAAAAATTAACCCATCAGCTCAACTCAGCTGGTATGAGGGAAGCTGAAGGCTTTAATTTCTTTAGATAGACTATAGCTCTTTCTTTATCAAAAGAGGTACCCAGAAGACCAGGCTGCACTTGGGGATATGGTTGTCAAAGTTCTTTTTGATAATGAGATGAATTTATGAATTCTATGATTTTTGAGGAAAAATGAAATATTGTATTAAAAAATATTTTCCAGTCTAACAAGGCACATTCAGGAGTGCTTTGTCCAGATGCTAAGATCAAGTCAAAACTTACATCCTTGAACAAAACACCATAGCACTGAATATTAAAGCAGAGATTCATAGATCATTGTTGATTGAGATGAGCTGCAGGAACAATATTTCCTGGGACAATAGCTTCCAGTATTACACAAATGACTTCCAGCTACTGATCACATGAACATTATAGAGTCATTAAAAACTCTTCTGTTCAGTGAAGCAGTTTCTGTATTCTGCCTCAGCACTCTCCAGTCATACTTCTATACTACTCCCTAAGTAAGATAGAGAACTATGCTTGCTTGGAATTTGATCTCTATGCTTTGTTTTAGTTACAATCTATGGAGAGAAAAACTAGAGTGTAGACAAATTTGGAACCAATAGCACGATTATTAGGGACAAATCCCTATGAAGACAACACCTCCTCAATGAGAAATAATTAGTGTTACTAGCCTGAGTAACTATGGCCAAACCAAAGTCATGAAAAGTAACCATAGTGCTTATTTTTTGGAAATGCTTCTTAAAGTTTTCCATCTCTAGCAAGAAAACAGATCAAAAATATAGAAATTATACCACTGGTTCTAAATTTCATTTTTCCTTATTGTCTTATGATCAAAGTAACCCTGGTTGTGAAGGAGCTAAAATGACTTTCTCTTTCAAATATGGTCAATCTTACTTAAATTTTCAAACACACATGCATACACATATGTTTATATTAGGTGTATCTATTTCAATGATAATATACACATATAACATAATTTGAATGTTTCAGTTATATCATCTACTCATTAATTTATTCATTCAAAAACCCTATATCAGACAATCATTAAGTCATTTGTCTATGCCCTTTACTACAGTGAATAAAACAAACTTGAACCATTACCACATGGAGATTTCTATTGCATATAATAGAGAACTTTTAACAGCAAACATGAATATTTGGTATCAACAATATTCAGGCCTTGCCAGATATGGTGACTTTGGAGTTCTTCCTCAATATCCACCAGTTACTTTATACTACTGCATTCTATTTTCCTCCCTTGGAAGTCCCCAGTCATAGCCCCTTACTAATTTCCTAATATATATCATACATGCATATCTAAAGAATCAAGGCTAACGTGCAAAGCTGAGAGAAAACCTGAGACATTCTTTCTGTTGTCTGGATTACCTCATACAGAATGATTATTTCCAGCTCTTTCCATTATCTGTGAAATTTATAATTTTTAACATCTGAATAATATTCTATTCATAAATATACAATAATTTATTATCCATTATCCATCCAATTATGGAAAGCTGATAGTTTCCATTTCTTGCTATGGTGAATAGAGTAGCAATGAACATGGATGAACAAGTGTCTCTGTAGTCTTCAGAGTCTTTTAAGTTATATTCCCAAGAATACTTTAGCTGGCTCATGTGATAGATCTGTTTCTAGATTTTGAGAAACCTCCATACTAGTTTCCATAGTGACTCAGCCCATAATTAATAACAAAAAAATTTCTGGTCTCTTATCTCCCCTACATAGTTATAATATACATTTGCAACTGTGACATTGCAAGTCACAGTTCAGAGGGAATCTTGATTAAGTTTTTAGCATTTTAAAGTATATAAATGAGAAAACTATAGTGTTCCACATTAAATTTTCCACTGAGAAGACAGAACACTAAAATATCAGACCATAGAGCTAGGTATTCTGGACTTTATCACTTGACACAACATAGAAATCTGGGAAGAGGGAAACTTACTTGAGAAATGTCTTTATAAGATTGGCCTATAGGCAAGTTTGTTATTATCTAGATTAATGATTGATGTAGGAGAGCCCCGCCTTTTGAGGGTGGTACCATCTTTATGTAGGTGATTCTGGGTTATGCATTACTCCAAGGATATTAGTTTTTAATTAATTTAATATAAGTCTGTGGAATCAGTAGTTTAAATTGTAAAAAAATTTATTTATTTGCTTCACATCCCAATGTCAACCCCTTCTCCTCCCAGTACCCCTTTGCAAAGATCTTCCTCTCATTCCTCCCACCCCTTCTTTCTTGAGAAGGGGGAGACCCCTTCTGTGTACCACCCCTCTATTACCCCCTAGCTCAAGCCGCACCCCCTGGCACATGAAATCGCTGTAGTATTAGGCACATCCTCTCCTACTGAGACCAGACAAGGCAGCCCAGTTAGGGGCAAAGGATCCTCAGGTAGGCAGCAGATTCAAGAAGAGACCCCACTCTAGTTATTGGGGAGCCTGCATGAAAATCTCCTACATTTGTTCAGGGGGACTAGATCCAGCCCATGTTTGCTCTTTGGTTGGTAGTTCACTTTCTGGAAGCCCCAAAGTTTTAGGTTAGTTGACTCTGTTGGTCTTCTTGTAGAGTCCCTGTCCTCTTCATGTCCCTCAATCCTTCCCCCAACTCTTCCACAAGCCTCTCAAATCTCCATCTAATGTTTGCCTATGAGTCTTTGCATCTTTTTCCATTAATTGTCAAGTGGATTCTCTCAGGACAGTCATGCTAAGTTCTTGTCTATAAGCATAGCAATATCATTAATAGTGTCTGATTAATCAGGGACTGATTCTTGCCCATGGGATGGGTCTCAATTTGTGCCAGTCATTCATTGCTATTCCCTCTGTCTCTGCTCTATTTTTGTCCCTGTATTTCTTGTAGGCAGGGTACATTTTGAGTTGAAGGTTTTGTGGGTGGGTTGCTGTGCTAATCCCTCCACTGGGAGTCTCTCTTGACTAGAGGAAGTAGCCACTTCAGGATCCATATCCCCCACTGCTACGAGTCTCAGATGGAGTCCAACCAATAGGCACCCTGGGGTCGCACCCCCTATTCCAGGTCTTTGGCACATCCTAGAGGTTGTCCCCACCCTTCTGCCAATGTCTGTTCTCTCTCCCCTTATCTCCCTACATCTGCACCTGAACCTCCCTCCCCCCAGCTCTCCTCTACATTCCCTCTCCTACCCAGGTCCCTCCCTCCATCCACCTCCAATAACTATTTTACTGCTCCTTCTGAGAAAGATTCAACCATTCTCCCTTGGGCTTTCCTTGATATTTGGTTATTTAGGTCTATGGATTGTATCCTGCTTACCTTGTATTTTATGGCTAAGGTCCACTTATAAGTGAGTACATATCATGTATATCCTTTTTGGTCTAAGTTACTTTACTCAGGATAATATTTTCTAGTTCTATCTATTTGTCTGCAGAATTCATGATGTCCTTGAGTAAATGAACCACATTTTCTTTATCATTGATGTTGAGGGACATCTAGGTTTTTCCAGTTTCTGGCTATTATCAATAAAGCCACTATTAACATACTTGAACAAATGTCCTTGTGGGATGGTAGAGCATCTTTCTGGTATATGCCCAGGAGTGGTATAGCTGGGTTTGAGGTAGAACTATTCACAATTTTCTGAGAAAACACAAAATTGATTTCTAGAGTTGTTGCACATGTTTTCACTTCCTCCAGCAATGGAGGAGTGTTCCACCTTGCTCTACATCTTCACCAGAATGTGCTGTCCTTGAGTGTTTCATCTTAGCTATTCTGATGGATGTAAGGTAGAATCTCAGCATCCTTTTGATTTTTATTTCCCTGGTGTCTAAGGGTGTTGAACATTTCTTTAAGCGATTCTCACCAATTTCATTCGGTGGATATCTCCAGGATACCTGCCTTTCTATGAAGGGAATAGAAGGAAGAATGGATGGTGGGATGGGGAAGCATAGGGAACGGTTTGGGAGGAAGGGAGGGATGGTAAACTATTCTCAGGATGTAATATATGAGAGAAATAAAAAATTAAAACCAGACTTTTAACAACATACCTGTGAGATAACAGATAAATGGATAATAAAACATGGTACAGTTATACTATAGAATATTACTCAGCTATTATAAACAAATAAAAAACTAAAATCATGTAATTTTCAGGTAAATGGATGGCACTACCAAAAAATCATCCAAATTGAGGGAACTGTGACCAAAGGGAAAAATGATATGGACTCTTTTATATATGAAGAGTAGCTTTTGAGACTTTAATAGGCATGCTACACTCCATATACTCATCAAGTTTGGTATAAGATAAGAAACTAGGGAGGGGAGAAGGATTTCTTAAGAAAGGAGAAATAGAAAATATAGTTATGCCGAGATGGGAAGGGGAATGAAATGGAAGATTAAATAGAGGAGAGGAAAGAGGGATGTAAAGGATGGAGTATGAATACTAAAAAGTGCCATCTGAGGGGCCACATGGAAATCTTCTACAATAGAAGCTTCTTAAAATATGTACATTTATGGAAGAAATAATAGGAGAGACATAGCTCCAGTAATGTATTTCTCATAACCAAATAAAACCCCCAGGGCAAGGAGTGGACAATTTCTAACTTAGTTTTGGCTAAAGTGGCCCCACGGGAATCCCCAAACAACTCAGATTATTGTTATTTATTGATATCCATAAACTAATAGTAAGATTTTATTGCTGAAGATAGCACCTCCATATTTCATTGAACATGGAGAGGTCCTGCTGTTGCCTAACTTCACAGCTACTGACTAATGTTCATGGTATTGGAAGGTACTCTGCTTATATCTAGAAGAGAATGGTAAGTACCAACCTAGATAAAATTCTATTGATATACAACCATGACTTGCCTATGTGATACTTTCCTGTAATAGTGGTACAAAAGTTGTGGGAATAACCAACTACTATCTAATCAAATTTTTTAAGAATCACTCTCTGAGATGAAACCCATTCCTGACACTGCTCTGGTGATAAAGTTTCTGAGACTGGATGGAACATGGATCATCTAGAGGAAAATCAAATTGCAAAAGAAATGTAGCAACAAGATGACTACTAACATTCTTTTATCTAGATCAGTGTCTTGCTCAACCATCATTAGAGAAGCTTCTACTGGAAGGAGATGGAAATTAATACAATGACCTATAACTGGTCAATATACAGAAGGTGAGAGACCTTAGAATGTTCAGTGCTTTGGATCTCTCCATCAATTGCCTTCCTTTGGGGGCTCAAGGAGTTAGATGCAAGAGGAGGCAGAAAGATGGTAAGAGCCAATAGGGATAGATGACACCAAGGAAATGTCTTCTAGACATAATGGACTGATGGAGAGAACTCACTGAAGCAATGGCAGCATGCACAGGCCCTTCACAGATCTAAGGCAGAAGGATTCCAGGGCTGAGTGTGGGAAGTGGACAAGAGCCTTCATCCCTAATCTAGAACCTTTTCTGATTGTCAACATCACCCAAAGGACAGTTGAAGGATAAGTTTTCTTCAAAAGATTCTCATTGAGTATGCAAACCCCATGCCCAGCAGTGGATGTCCAACACAAAAGGAACACAATGATAGTTTTGGAGACTTTTTGTTGTCATTGTCTTACAATGCCTTGATTAGGCATTTTTTCAGTTTACTGGTCTTTTGCTATATATCATGGTTTCTGATTTTGTATTTTTAATGTTTTATTTTTTGTGTGTGTCTGCATGTGTTTGACTCTGCATGTGTATATGTTTACACAGTTTTTCAAACTTCTTTTTTTTGTTTGATTGGCTTTGTTCCTGATTTATTTTTTATGTGCCTATTTTATTCTAAAGAAAGAGAAAGTATGGAGTTGGATGGGTGAGGTCAGGGAGGATCTGAAAGGAGGAGGGAGGGGAAATTGCCATCAAAATATACTGTAAGAAAATTATCAGCAAACAAGTCTTGAGTTCAATTTATCACTTTTCACATTTGAAGAATGCAGAAAATTTGTTCTTCATTATTAGCATTTCCTCTAGGCTCTACCCAACAGTTACCTAGCCACAGCCAAGAAAGAGCCTGGCTTCTGTGTAAAAGAACTGTTCTGGTTTCTCTCTCCTCTTCTTTTCTTTTCTTTTCTTTTCTTTTCTTTTCTTTTCTTTTCTTTTCTCCTCTTCTCTTCTCTTCTCTTCTCTTCTCTTCTCTTCTCTTCTCTTCTCTTCTCTTCTCCTCTCCTCTCCTCTCCTCCTCCTCCTCCTCCTCTTCTTCTTCTTCTCTCTCTCTCTCTCTCTCTCTCTCTCTCTCTGTCTCTGTCTGTCTGTCTTTCTCTTTCTCTCCCTGTTCTTCCTCTCTTTCTTCCCATATGTTCCAGCCAGATTCATCCCTTTCTCTTTCTTCTCTTTCTGTCCTTCATTATTCCCTTTCTTTCATTGCCTCCACTCCATTTCCAGCCCCCTTCCCATGTCCCAAATAACTTCATTTTATACTAGACCTGTCATATAGCTAATACCTATGTGGGAATGAGCCACATCTTAGCATGGGCACTCTAAGATGCTAAGATGTGAAAAGGGGGCTGAGGTGGTTTGAACAGGAATAACTCCCCCACCCCCACCCCCCACACACATAGGCTCATATATTTGAATGCTTGGTCACTGAGGAGTGGTACTACTTGACAAGGTTCAGGAGGTGTGGCCTTGTTGGAGTGGGTATGACATTTCTGGAAGAAGTGTGCCACTGGGGATGGTCTTTGGGGTTTCAAATGCTCAAATTAGGCCAACTGTCTTTATTTTCTTGCTGTCTGCAAATCCAGATGTAGAATTTTTAGCTTCTTTCCATCAGCATGTCTGCCCAACTTTTGTCATGCTTCCTGACATACTGATAATGAGCTAAACCTCTGAAACTCTAAGCCAGTTTCACTTAAATGCTTTCCTCTATGTAAGTAGCTGTGTGTGGCCATGATGCCCCTTCATAGAAACAGAGCAATGACTAAAACAGGGGCCAGTAAAGCAGGTTCCATGGAGAATAGCAGGTAAGTCTGCAGAGTCCAGGTAGTGCCTCCAGGCAGCTTATGTGGGCCAAGATGTCAAAGACAGCTTTGCTTAACTGGAGACCATCCTGTTCCAGTAATGTATGAGGTTGTAGTCTTATATTGTAGACAAAGAATATGGGCTGCTACCAGAAAATGAGGGCTTGAACAAATCTCATCTGCTGCTTGATAACCCAGAGATATTACCTCTTAGACAAGGAAAACTACAAGATGAGTTTAGAAGAGTCTGCTTGGAGTGGTTCTAGTTCAGTGTCAGTGACAATTATGACTGAGGAAATGTCCCTGCTAAGTATCTTACTCAAAATGTGTAAACATTATGATCCACAGACCTATGACAATCCTAATCATTCTTTTTAATTTGTCATGCTCTCATCTTAGTCCAATTTCACATGACATGCATATAGATGGTGTGGGGACATGAAATGTGAGGTCTGTAATTAGCTGAAGAAACAAATGCATATTCTGAGACTAAGGCACTGCTTCTCTCTGCAACAAGCAAAGATAAAACAGTAGAAAACATGGAGGTATCAACATTCATATTCATCTTTAGTCACCACCCATAATATGTCATTATCTTGTTGGGTACCTTCCTCCACACTCCTCATCCTCTGAATTGTCTTTCTATTTCCTACTGTTTCTTCTGAAAGTCTTGACATATATTAAGCAATCTGATTTATCTTAGTTTCACTGCAATATGTGAGTGTGTGCGCACACACATATTATGTCTCTTAGATGATTTTGGGTTCAGCCACACTGACCATCATATGCTTACCATCAGAAAATATGGTTTCTCTTCATCCATGTTCTATTCACCACTTTTTACCCTTTCCTTTCTTTTCTTTTGCTTTTTCATGTATTCTTCTCTCACACAACATATCCAAGCCACAGTTTTTCTTCCTTCACTCCTCCCAGATCATGCCCACCTCCCATGTCCTCCCAGATACACTGCTCCTCTGTTTCCCTTCAGAAAAGAGAAGGCCTCTTAGGGATAGCAACCAAACATGGCATAACAACTTACAATGAGGCACAATTTCTGGACAAGGCAACACTGTAGGAGGAAAGAGGTTGGAAACACAGGCTGAAGAGTCAGTGATATCCCTCTCCCACTGTTATTAGTCCCACAAAAGCTAGCAATAATAATATATGTGCAGAGGACCTAGCACAGACCCACGAAGGCCTATGATTGCTGCTTCAGTCTCTGTGAGCTCTTATGAACCTATAAATTGATTCTGTGGGTCGTGTTCTCCTGGTGTACTTGACTCCTCTGGTGCTGTAGCAATGAATTAGTTAGCTGCTTTGGTTCCTTGCAGATTGCATGTGCTGCAAGCACCCAAGAGCTCTCTGGATTCAGGAATGAAAGACATTCACATGCCAGCTACTTTTGATATGCCTCAACTAGCTCAGTGGATGGGCACTTCTAAACCTCCACACACTATTCCTGAGTTAACATTATTTAAATTCTATATTTCATCTTTGCTACCTCAGACCCAATTTGGGGAGTGACCCGTGTGGCAACTTACCCTGATTCTTACATGTCAGCTGGCTTTTAGGTCTGATCTTTCTGCTACCCCTTCATAGCGATTCTGCCTCCTTCCTTTCCCTCAGTTCCTTGCTTGTGCAATATAAAAGTCCCTTCTCTGTCTCCATGAACAGCCTTTGGCTGTACAGCAATTCTTTATTACCAATCGAAGTTAGCTGGGAGTTTGGACCCTCAGCATCTAGAAGCATGGCTTTTGGGAGCTGATAAACTCAATTAACACATTTACACACACACACACACATGTACATGCAAATGGAATGCTTATTTGAAGAAAAGTAGGGATCGTAATGCATGCCTGATATTAATAATATAACTTGGTATGACAAGTTTTCTAATAAGCAGAATTCAGCTTCATTTTGCTCATGGATATCTGGGACCCAGAGAACATAGCCAATCTGTCTAAGATCATAGCCCTACTAGAAAACAGATATGACACTTGAGCACTGATCTGTCTGGCCACTAATTATTTTTAACAAATGCTTAAAATACTGAACATATTACCATTGCCTACAAGGGGAGTCTTACTAACATATTTCCCTGAGCAGACCATTCTCTGCACTGGGAATTATGGTCACTATAATAATGATCATTACTGAACGTTCTTACTTCACCTAAGTTCAAAAGTGCTGTATCTCATCTCCTCATGGTTTTATATCCCAAATGACACTACATGTTCACAGAAAAACCAACAATGACTTGAATTAGAGAGATACAAGTAATTTTTAAGGGTGAAAATTGGGACCTATGATGTCCCCTCACAGCCTGCATACATGATCAATGGGACTAGGTGAGAAAGTCTTGCTGGGAGAAAGCACACATCTTTGAATGGAAGAGCTGAGACTTTAGATCTTGCATATTACCATTGAGCTACTGATAATATTTATGTGGTCGTTTAAAACAATCTTTTCTTAAGGATCTTCTCTAAAAGGATCCTTTTTACCCCTTCCTAAAGTTGAGATATGAAAGCACAAAACTAGGGATCACCAAAAGAAAAGAAAAAGCAAATAACTGATGCAGAAAGACAGAGAATAGGAAAGAAGCTGTTTATAACTGATCTGGAGGGATTCCCTCAGCAAATTCAGAATAAGTAGCTGAGCCAAAGGAAAACAGGCTGAATGATTACAATGAAAGAATGAGCAACCATTTCTGAGCTCAAGCATGAAGGCATCCCATCTCAGGGTTGTAAGTGGAAGACTGGGTGGCTTGTGAAAAATCAGCTTCAGGTAAAGGTTTCCACAACACATGCACTTCAAGAGCCCAGCAATAGACATCAGAGTATCATTGTCACAGTCCCCTGTGTGTAGAACTTATTGAAAAGATATTATGTGGCTGTAAGACTCAGTTTAAATTTGCTATTTGTAACATGTTTTCTTGGGCAAAATTTCCTTCCTAAGCTGTATATTCTTAAATCTGTGAAATATAAGGATATACTTACTTTGCTAAGTTTTTTAATAATATGACAGGTCAAAGTTTATCTTAAACTACATTCTTACATGCTGATGCAAATAAATAGCAAAGCAGAATGTAAAAATCCAAAAGTCTCTTTTTGTTTTAAGAAGATAAATTTTACATAAGTGAAAGTAATAAAAAATAGTCCTCTTCCTCATATGTGGAAATTGTTCTCATATCTACAACTTCTCTCTTTGATTGACAGTAAAATATTAAAAATGGTGAGGGAATCTTCTGGTCTAGCAGAATAAAAGCTAAAGACATGAAGTCTGCCAGAGAGTAGATCTGACAGTTGCTTGGACCTAGATGAATCAGGGATCACATATCTTTCTGGTTATTGGAGAGACAATGGAGAGACAATTCGATGAAAACCCTGCATCTTAAGCATGAATGTAATATATATATATATATATATATTCATTTTTAGTATACAAAAGGAGGCTATTCATATTGTCCTTATGGTAAGTAGACAGAAAATATATAATCTGATAAGTTATCTGTCAGGGGAGGGCATATTCAATAATCAACAAATAAGGAGACAAGAAAATATCTGTCTAAGAAAGTATTTAGAGAAAATACTGCTATAAGGAACACATTCTAAAATATGGCACAGCAACTTGCAGAGGTTCCCAGGGCATAGATGGTCCAGTGAGACATTTACCCAGAAGAGAAAGTGAAGTGGTCAGGAGGGATTCAGACATTGTTAATTACTTTACTGATTATCATCATTACTGAGGTCTATTTGTAACATGTGTTTAATCACTCCCTGAGCTCAGAAGACTCTCTTGAGTCTTATAACATGAATGAGGTTCTAGAGGGACCATGACATCATTTAAAATTTCACAAATGCAGAAAGTCTGCTCACTTCCACTAACAACACATCATCCTGTCACCTGGGATGTAATACATTCTTCTGTGCATGCTCCTGAAGGAAAAAGAGGCCATTTGTGGTCTATAGTTAAAAAAAATTCTCAGGTCCAATCTGGCATCATGGAATGGGAATCATTTGGGGTTTGGGAGCCCCACCACCTTTAAAAGAAATTAAAGATGACTTACCAGCTCATTGAGCTGTTAAGACCTTTGACCAAGTAAGTGCTCAGATCTGCTTCCTTTCCTTCTTCAGTTTTGTTTTTCATACTTTTGAAGTCCTTGGGTACAAAGATTTATAGAATTTCCTGACTTCAGCCTTTCTTCACCATCAATGTGATGGCCAGTGTCATTGCTGTCACTCAGTGTCTCAGAACATGGGTCATTTTTCATTGTGAACTAATCATCTCTTTTTTTAAAAAAAAATCTCAGAATGAATATTGTAACAAAAGAATGCAGTCATAGAATTTAGTTTAATATTTTCTTTCAAAGGGAAAAAATAATGGATTTTACCAAGGAAATACAAGACAAATTCTCTGATTTTATTACTAAGTCTCTGTAAAATTAATGCATTCATTTTCTATTAATTAAAATACAGTATATTCAAAGTTTTTTTCTCCACACATTATTCTCTCCCACCCTCAGTTATCTTGTCAGGCTAAACATAATCACTTTTATCTCAGTACAGTGCCCTTCCCAAATGCATTAGTTAGGGGACCCTCACAGTCTCCATGAAACTATAGATTCACTCTTTAGTATTATCCTGAAGATAAAAGCAGTTCAAGAACATTGTCTTATGAAATCTTTGCATCAGCTCTGTAAGTTTTGTTCCACTTTAAGGAAGCACATTCAATGGATGTCTACTATAAATCAGGTATGATTTACAACAGCACTTTGCTTGTTCACTTGTATTCATTGTTATTGCATAATAACATGCAGTCCCAAAGTGCATTATAGTTGCACATCTCAAAAAACAATATAACATAACCCAAATTGGGAGCAAGTGAGGGAAAACAATGACAATTCAATGGTTTTGGATGAAATTTTCTTTTTACTGTCATGGTGCTGCTTTTAGTAGTAATGGCAAAACATTTTAATCTCCAAAAATCTGCTTGGAAGGGCAAATTTAACTGTGGACTTTGGATTGAGATTTCTGGTGCATAATTTTATCCTTGCTTAAGATGAGAGCTTAAATGTTATAAACTATGGGCCCTACAGGTATACCATCAAAAATCAGAAGTGGACCAGTTAGGATCCTCGGCATCCATATAACCACTGGGTATGTTAGTGCATGTCTGCAATACCAATATTGGTGGGTGGAGCATGAAGACAGGTGGTACTGAGGGCTTGACGGCCAGTCAGAGCATCAAGCTCCAGATTCAGTGAGAGATCCTGTCTCAGTTAAGGTAATGATGCACAGACAAGATACCTGAGGTCGTTCTTTGGCCTCAATATGTGCACACATAGGCTACACATCTGTTAACATACTAATACACCGTAGCAGCATAACACACACACATACACACACACACACACACACACACACACACACAGAAACACACAAACTTATAAATTAGTTTTTTACAATTCTTTTTGAGTTACTTTGAGTAGACCATGTTTTATTTATCCTAGAAGATGCTCTAATTTAGAGTTTTGTCTTTTAGGAAACCATATTCATTATATGAGCCATCCTAAGTTGCTATTTGAATTATCATTCTGTTTCCATGTGTCTGTGATTCCTATGAGTTTGCCTAGTGGTGAGTATAGAATTGGTGAGAATGTGATGTTTTCTTTTTTAATAACACTTGAGTTTGTAGGAAAATTATATTAAATGGTGGCAAACAATATGTCAGTCTGCAACAGTGCTATTGTCATAAGATATTTCTTATGAGTATTTTTGTTTTGAATTGTAATCTTAGTGTGAATCTCGTATACTCTGCTTTAGAATCTGCTACATTATGGCTCATTGTTTCCCAAGTATATCACTGAGGTCAAGCATTAGTGTCAATTATATTCACTGTGTTAGAAAGTTTGTGATGGTACTGACATATGGGTTATGTGGGATGCTATAGGCACTTAAGGCTGTGCCCCCAATCTTCTCATCACTTGCTGTATTTTTCAACAAAATTCTGCTATGTTCATGGGAAACAAAGGGTATTTCCTAAACAGAGATTCAGACTTCATGGTATTCATGCCAATATTAAACCAGTGTGTTCCCCACCACTTGTCTGGTGTGAAGATGTAAATAAAAATCCTCAAATCTTCCACTCTACAAATAACTAGAACCAGTTAACATTTAAAATAAATGTGTCCCTCTTGAAAGTCTCATCTTTTCTAATTACTTTCCTTTATCGTTCTAGCAGCAAAAAATTCCATCCTATTCAAGATAAATCATAATTTATTTTTAACAGGAATTTCAGGAAATAAATATTATCTGAGTTAGCCAATAATAAACATGATTGAACATTCATTACACATCAAGCACACTTATATATAGAGAGAAACATTACAAGTTTTCAATATTTTTTCATTTTATCTTGATTTTTAATTACACTCTTATTCCTAATTGTACCCTATAGTTTTATGGTTCTTATGTCATTTGTTACATTCTAATTTCTTTTGTACCTTTTGCTAAGATTAGTTTCCCAGAAATTTATTCATATGTTTACACAGTGTTTTTGGTTTTTTCTGCTTGCCTTCTCTGCTCATTAAGACAAATTTAGTTGTCCTGAAAACTCTAACAACGTGTTTATATGGAGATGGCTCTTTGATTACTCTGGAACCACCATAAATCATGACCTCTCCTCTACAATGCTTCATAAACAAAAAATGAATTTCAGTCCAGATATTGTTCTATGATAAATAGTCAAATATTTTAGGCACAAAAAGGTAGAATATTAGCTTTCTTTTAACAAGAACTGAAAGTATCCAAGATTCAATGAGACCAAATGCAATAAACATTCATTATAGACTTCATACAATAATGAAAATAAATTACTTTAATAATTTATCATTAATTTACATAAATATAATATAAAATTTATATAAATTTATATAAAACTACATGTGATTCTCACAAGAACTAAAATGATCAATCTAAATGTATCATAAGCACTCTGGTTGTTTGAAGATATTTTTGTTCTATTTCAGTATTTTTATACTAATTCCTCTTCATGCATTTTTTATGTTGCTATGTAAATTTTAAACAATAGTGATATTCTCATGTGATTTTCCATAGGAAATTCTATTTTCTTTCCTTACTCTTCAATCAACTTACTATTTTCATATTTTGTCCTTCACTAATAGACAATGATTAATTTGCCAGTAATCATGAAGAAATTTGGCATTCTGCTTGCCTCTCTCCTTTCTCAAAATCTCTGTAATATTAAAAGTAACTAAATGTTCTCCAGTATGTATAGAATCTGGAAAAAGAAGATGAATGTTGTGGCTCTGGGGTTCACTGTTCCAAATTCCTAAATATCATTCCAGGTTAAAAGTAATCATTTCAGAACCTTCAAAAATGTGGTGGTGTCAAAAATAATAGGTAGCATCCAAAATACAATGATAAGTAATAACTAAGAGATAAGTAATAACTATGAATGACAAGGTTTCTTCATAGGACACATGGTTCATTTATGCCCATGAAGTAATTTCCAACTTGTCATTCAGGTATGTATCCACTGAGCAAAGGCTTAAATCCCAGCTTTTCAATACACACTGTGCTAGATTAGATTTAGATTATATATCATGGTCTTAATGTTAGAAACCTCAACCTTATCAGACCTTGCAATCAGTCTCACCAGAACATCATGCAAGGATGTCGATGGTATTGACTTATCACTTCTAAAGTTTTAGAAGGTAATTTTGTTTACATAGAAATTACTTATTGTAAGAGAAGATTAGAGCAAATGAAAATGAAATCAAAGTTAGATATCATAGCAATGTTGAGTGGATAATGTCTGTATTATCTGTATTTCAAGAAGATAAAGTAAAAAAGGAAAGTGAAACATGGTTTGGTCATGGTTGAACCTAAGAACCTTTGAAATGCAAGCATTTCAACAGACTTATCACACTTTCCCAGAGGTACTTTTGGGTTCTTGGCATATTCAGTTACCTACTTCCATTCAAATGAAACAAAGCAAAATGTGGCATGGTGACTGGGGATGACAGTGGATAAGGATGTATATAGTAAAAGAATACACTTTGCAGGCCTGCTGTAGAACATTCTTTTATTTTTAGTAACATCAAACTATGTGTTAATGTCTGTTGAGAACATTGGCTCATATTAAATATGCTTATATTAATTTCATTGGTAAATAAGACTTTTTCAATATTATGCATCCATGAAGTCTAGGTTGGATATCTTTCAATGCTTTGATTAGTCAAAATTCAACATATAATGATATATGTTAATATATATCATTATGTAATATATATTACTCATTTCTTTGTATGCCATGTAACCCCACTAAAATCTAAAACCTATAAATGCAACATAGCTACTACATTCTAGGGAATTTAAAAATCTAAGAAAATATTGAAAAACTTCACTATTGGATGAACATTGTATTATGAAAAAATGTCCTAATCAAGGAATAGGTATACAAATATGTATGTGAATACACATATGTGTGTATATATATATATGCATGTATCTAACATATCTATACACAGATATATGTATATGTGTGTAATTACAAATTCTACTTTATGATGACTCATATTTCAAATTGGAGAGGAGAGTCTCAAAGTTCATCTTTGATTGATATTTTAGCATGCTGATTAATGTTATTGAATGATTTAAAATGCTTTAAAAGGAAAGAAAAGGAACAGTTTTCCAGCTTAAATTTTTATTTTCTGTTAATTTTAACCAGTGGATTATGGGGATTAGCTAAACCGTGTCATTGTTTAGTACCTAGAACTCTATCTTCTTAGCTAATCTATTATTTCATCATGTTAAGGTTTTAATCTGTTTCCATTCATGTTTTAGAGAAAATATATCTTTAGATATGAACTCTATATTCTTACTATGCTATTATAACACAAACTACCTTGAAACAATTTCTGTTGTTATTTTAAAGGAAAAATTAACAAAAAATTAGGACAGTAAATACTTTACTATTATTAATCTCTACATTCATATTTTTACATATGAGAAATCCAAAACAGGCTTGCTGCAGTATGGGAAATCACACATTGCTGGATGAATTTATTCTATTGGGAATACCCCAGACACAAGGACTGGAGACTTTACTCTTTGTGGTGTTCTTATTCATATACATCTTTACGTTGCTTGGAAATTCACTCATCTTTACAGCAATAGTTTCCTCAACTTCCCTTCACACCCCCATGTATTTCTTCTTGGGACTTCTATCCATTTTTGACATGTTGTTCCCATCAGTAACCTGTCCCAAGATGCTACTTTACCTCTCTGGCCAGAGCCCAGCCATCTCTTACAAAGGCTGTATTTCACAGCTCTTCTTTTATCATTTTCTGGGTTCAACTGAAGGATGCCTCTACTCTGTGATGGCCTATGATCGTTATGTTGCCATCTGTCACCCACTAAGATATATGCTCATCATGAAACCTGGAGTGTGCCTGAGCTTGGTCACAGTATCCTGGTTGATAGGATGTCTTCAGTCTGGCATCTTGACATTCTTTACCTTTCAGTTAACCTACTGTGGGCCCAATCATGTCCATCATTTCTTCTGTGACCTTCCTGCAGTTTTACCCCTGGCTTGTACTGACAATAAGTTGGCCCAGAAGGTGGGTTCCATTAATGTTGGCTTTCTGGCTCTGATGCTTCTCTTTAGTGTTTGTGTTTCCTATGTACACATTGGGATTGCCATTCTGAGAATCCGTTCAGCAGAGGGCAGGCAGAAAGCATTCTCCACCTGCAGTGCCCATCTCACTGCTATTCTCTGTGCCTATGGACCTGTAATCATCATCTACCTCCAGCGCACTCCAAACCCTATGCTTGGGGCTGTGGTGCAGATATTAAATAATATTGTCTCACCCATGCTGAACTCTTTAATCTATTCACTGAGGAACAAGGAAGTGAAGAGGGCCTTGAGAAGGGTGTTTCACAGTTTAGCTTAGGTGTTCAGAAATGAATTATGGAGTTCATGATGGATTTTTAAAACATATTTTCTGATATCAACAACCTCTTGTTTCAGTCTCTTAAATAAATCAGCCCACAACAAAATAACCACTTATTTACAGGATTTTATCCTTTTGTGTTTTGATTCAATAATTACCAGTATCTTATAATTGCACTTATATCCACTCTTATTCTCTATGTTTTACTGGGCAAGTATTTATAAGCCTCATAAAAAAGCTAAAGACAGGATTCTTGTTTCCATGAAAGGATTATATTTTATTGTGTTATTAAAGATAGAAAATAACTTTGACCCTTCTCTTACTCTTCTCTGTGTCAAGTCTGGCCTCACTTCAACTTCTGTTGCACTTTGAATACACTTCTTTTTTCTGCCTATTAATATTTTCTATCTCATATTTTATCAATTCTTAACTCATATATTTAGAGAATTAATTATCTTCAGACACTGAAGTGGACTTTTTTACATATACTATCTTATTTAACTTTTCTATGGTGACCATAAACTAAAGTTTACACAGCCTCTAAAGGTCTCTGAAGATAAGGTCCACAAATACCAAACCAGTTTAGTTTGGCATTCAGTAACCAGAGCTTTAGTTTAAATATGGTTGACTTCAAAATTCTTGATGAAATTCGTAACAAATACTTTATCTATTGAGTCATATCTTTGAACTACACAGTTTTGCCCACTCAAGGACACTCATAGATAAGTAAATAAAGGTAAGGTTTAACAGAAACATACACAGAAACACACACACACACACACACACACACACACACACACACACACACACAAACACCTGTTGAGTGTTTTAGAATAAAACTTCCTTGAATCTCCTGCCTGACAGTGTGCCACTCATTGTCAACTCTCAAAACAACTTATTACAGAAAGGGGTGGGTCAGAAAATGACTGGTAATGATCACATAACAGGTCTTTTGATATACTGACTCTATCATCAACAATTATTTTTGCTCTATTTTTGGCTCTGCCTATAGGTAGAGTATAGACTGTTTCTCTGTGCCATATACAGTGACTGTAAAACCAGGCTTGGCTCAAATGCTCTTACAGATTTCTCTGCCATGATTTAATCCCTGCTCAATGTTGCCAATGTCTTTAATTGTTCTCAACCTAAATCATTGGACTGGCTTCCCACCCATCTATGCTGTGGAATAGATCAATACTGCTTCAGTTATTATGCATATATAATTTTCTCTGCAAGTAACATTTTTATAACTGAGCTTCTACCTGCTCTGGAGGTGTGAATTATTTCCCAGTTAAAGATACCAGAATCTAAGGAGTACAAAATGATATTGTTGTGACTTGAATGAGAATAAGCCTCATAGGTTCATATATTTGAGCTTTGTCCTCAGTTGTTCTAACCCTTTGGGAAGGATTAGGAGAGCTGATCCTGTTGGAGTAAGTGTCTCACTGGGAGCTGGGATTTGATGTATAACTCTCAGGGTTCTCTCCTGCCTCATGGATGTGAATCAAGATGTGACTTCTCAGTTGTTCCTTTGTTCAGGTATCATGGACTCTACTCCTCTAAAACCATAAGTTAAATTAAGCATTTTCTTTTCTAAGTTGCTTTGGTCATTGTGTTTTATCCTAGCAATAGAAAACTGACGAAGAGAGTTCTGTTTATTGAGGATTTCAACCAACACAAGATCTTTATTTTCATGACATTTTAGTCATCTGTGAAATTTGTTTCCATTTTCATTTTCCCAAATCATAATGTAAAACAACACAATAAAGTATCTCAAACATGAAGTAGGAAGACAAATGAAACCCATCCAGACACAGAAAAAGTGACATGTTGAGCAAACTAATGATTCTATGTCTCTCCTAAAATAACTGACAAACATCTAAACCACAGGAAATCTTAGTCCAAAGTTTTGTGGTTATATATCCTAGACTACATTTGTTGTTCTGATGGTTGGATACTGGTGTGAGTACCCACCATGTCATGACATCTGGAAAGCTTGATATGTTCAACAGTACTTCTATTGACAATGGGATGCCCATAGGACATGTCCAATTAAGTCTTGTTGAATGAATTAATAAATACCACTTAACAACTCAAACTGTGATAGAAATGCATATTTGCATCACAGAATAGAAACATGATTTAATGTGCTAGCTATAGAACACTAATATATATTAATGAAAACATAATGTATAGCTAATTAAGAATGAAATATATGACATATAATGTTTTTATCACTTTGTAATCTCCTTCTAAAGCAGTACAAAATTGACTCTGAGGAAATAAAACTGAGAACATATTAAAGGTTTCTTTTGACTCATGTTTTTTTGAAATGAATATGCAAATTCATGTTTTATTTATAAAATCTTACCTCATCAGAAATTATAAAACAACAATAATTTCTTATTTGGCAAATAATTTGATGGAAATTCAAACAGATCATTAAATTTTGTTCTCTTAGCAAGTAGAAAGAATAAAACATTAGAAAACCTACATATTGTTTTTGATCTCCATATAGATGTTTTTCTGTACAAAGGGATGATTGAAATAGTGTTTTTACAAATGTTCAATGGTGTTATCACATGCTGGGTACTTTCACTACCATCTCTATAAGTTCACATTTAATTACTTGTAATATTTTATAGGCATTTTTAAGTAGAAAAATAGATACATCAGAATGATACATACTGATATAGATTATCTGAGTTAAATATTTGAGAGAAAAATGAGAGTAATTTCTTATATATATAAATTAATCCATGACATAAAAATCAAAGTTGTGGTATTATGATCTTATTTATAAACTATATTATACAAAACTCATTTGTGATAAAATGTCCTGATCCCACTGAATGAGATCAGTTCTTTTCATTTTCATCTTTTACTGATTTCTATTGGCTCATCCCCCATCAGTATGTTCAGAGGTTGGCTGTAGGCAAGTTAGACAAAAATTTATATTGCTAAGGAGAATTAAATTGTGATTTTTCAATGTACATCCAGAACATCAAAAAACAAAAATGAAGTAATTTTTAATCTTACCAGGTTTGTCTGAAAAAGGACCTCTACTACCCACATTGTCAGCAGATTTCTCAGACCTCTCATTTTGACCCTTGGTTTCTGACTGTTCGAAATTTTTCAGTCTGAGATGTTTATTTGCCTGCAAATATCCTTCTGCCTATCATAACTATCCTTTCAGCTACTTCTACAGTTAGCTCCTCATGTATTCTTCTTAGTCTGATGTGCTAGAATTCAATGTTGATTAAACTATGGTAAGGTTTTCTCAACTTCGTGGTGGACCATATTTTCAAAGTGATCATGGGACTGTGTGTAATCATATGCTTTGGTGACTCCTACACTTTGTCTTTCCAGGTCTCCTTTGTTTGGAGTGCTTTACACATGTACCCACATGACACAAGGCTCTCTGGTTGTTTATACATGTATATATAAGCAAACAAACAAATAAAATGTTTAAATACCATTGAGAACACAGAATACTGTTTCAAGCAAACATGTGCTATCCAGAAAGTGACACATTAGGATACCAAAAGCAGAAACATCCCTCAACAAACAGCTTATTTCAGTTTGTACAAAATCTCAGGTTCTGCCTCCTTTCATTGTAGGTGAAACAAATCTTTAAAAATGTCTGGGTGTTTAATTAAAAAACAAACAAACAAACAAAACCCAAAACCTTCCCAGTAATTTTATTTATTTCATATTTACAGGTGTGATGAAGATGTTGGCTTGATTAGTAAGTTCTTAGAATATTTCTTAATAATAAAATAAGTAAATCTTTGATAAAACCTAGTAATTATTCACAGGAATATTACTTTTATTTGAAGACTAAACTAACTGGTTCCAGAACTGTTTATTTAGCCTGTGTTCATTTCTTTTGTTTTGGGATAAATTTAGACTGTCTATATCTCAGAAAAAAGAGATTAATTCCTTGAAAATAATAGTTAATTGATGTTGAACATTAACTCTGCTGTCAATTAAGGATGAAGTTTAATAATATATGGAGAGTTCTTTGATGTTTACCAGTAGAGGCATTGTGCAAAGTGCTTAACATTTTCAGATTACCATGAAATCTGAATTACTAGCAGGCAATGAGTAATATAATATAAAAATATCCCACATACCATTTTACTATCATTATAATTTGCTACCTAATAACTTAATAGATGTCACCAAATCCTTCCAGTATCTGCATGAGGAAAGTATTGCCACTCAAAACAAAAAGGAAGGAAATTGAAGCCCAGGAAACTGAGTGCAGGCCAGTGCTACACACATTGCATTTGACTTTGAGACTACAGCCACCTGTTTCTCCTTTTCTAAATCTCTTGAAGGAGAGCTCAAGACCTCTGAGAAACACACACTACATGGGGAGAATACATAGAAGAGTTAAATGGAGTCTTTTTAAACATTATTTGAAGGCAGAGTAGGGTGGCTAAGAAATCACAAGTAAGTTGCTTTCACATTTATGCCAGTGAATAAAAGGAACTCCAAATCTCTTGTGCTTACAGATGCTGTTAAGACAAAGAAAATGTCTCTTTACTCCTCAGAGGGCACTGAACAGTTGTACAGTATCTGATGGTCACAGAGAAAAGCTAGTAACAAACAACCTGATACTAGTCTAAAAGATATCTAAAGGCCAACTTGCCTATCCAATGAGTTGATGGGAATTACTAACAGTAGGATGGATGAACAGTTGCTAACAGAAGTATGGATCACTTAAAGGCAGCTGCATCACAGAAAAACCCATCCCAGGCTGAATGATGATTCATGAAAGCTGAATTGCAGAACTCATGTAAGGAGCTTGCTCTGCTGATATGTGATTGTCTTCTCATTTCTAGTTATTTATTCTTTAACATAACCTCAGGAAAAAGTAGTATAAATCCTATGCATTTCAGCTTTCACTGAAAATGATTTTGAAGAGCTTATTTACTTTTACTTAGTGAAACCTTGTGTGTCCTAAGGATAAAACTTGGAAACCTTGTATCTTGATGGGCTCCACCAACCATCATTCTGGGCACTTCCTTACCTCTGACTGCTAAATTTAAATAGAGTACAATATCTGACTGTAGAGTTTAAAGGATAATGCTAGTTTTGCTAAAAATAAAGGTTGATACAATTCACAGACCATATGAAGCTCAAGAAGAAGGAAGACCAAAATGTGTATGCTTTGATCCTTCTTAGAAAGGGGAGCAAAATTCTCATTGGAGGTAGAGGGTTGGAGGGACTTGGGAAGAAGAAATGAGGGGAAGGGGAAAGGATGGGGCAGGATCAGGTATGAGAGGAGACCAGATGATATACAGAGGGTGAGGAATTTGAACAGAGGTGTGTAGCATAGGGGATGGCTAACTGGGAGTAGCCACCAGCAAGTCCCAGATGCCAGGAAAGCAAAAGGTTCCCAGGACCCTACAGGGATGATATTAGCTGAAATGCCCAGCAACCAGGAGGGAGAACCTGAAGCAACCATATCCAGAGGTTAGGTAAGCCCCCTGTTGGAGGATGGGACCATCAACTTATCTCCAAATTCTTAACCCAGAAGGGCTCCTGTCTAAAGGAAATACAGGGACAAAGGGTGGAGCAGAGACTGAAGGAAAGGCCATCCAGAGACAGCCCCATCTGTGGATCCATTCCATATACAGACACCAAACCCAGACACTATGACGAATGCCCAAGAATTGCTTGCTGACAGGAGCCTGATATAGCTGTCTTCTGAGAGGCTCTGCCAGAGCCTGACAAACATAGAGGTGGATGCTCATAGCCAACCATTGGACTGAGTACAGAATCCCCAGTGGAGGAGTTAGAGAAAGGACTGAAGGAACTGAAGGGATTTGCAATCCCATAGGAAGAACAACATCAACCAACCAGAACCTCAGAGCTCTCAGGGACTAAACCACCCTCTTTAGAGTACACATAGAGGGACCCATGGCTCCAGCAGCATATATAGCAGAGGATGACATTGTCTGGCATCAATAGGAGGAGAAGCCCTTGGACCTGTGAAGGCTCAATGCCCCAGTATTGGGGAATTCCAGGGTGGTGATATGGAAGTGGGTGGGTGGGAAGGGGAGCATCTTCATAGAAGCAGGGGGAGGGGGTGTGGGAGATGGGGTTACTGGAAGGGAAACCAGGATAGGGTATAACATTTGAAATGTAAATATCCAATAAAAAATCAAAAACACTAACGAAATAAAACAAAGGTTGATTATTAATGAAAGAGAATATTTTATCCTGCTTCCTCTTACCTCTGATTCTATTGGCATAAAAAGCCACATAGCCATTTGTTGCTAGGCAACCACAGGGCAATTTCCTGAATCAGCCAGCAAGCTGTACTATAGCAGGTCATCCTATTGGCTTCATTTCACAACAGAACAGAAACAGATTATCGAGTAAATACCTCAAGCACAGCCATAAATTTATCAGCTCATCTTCCAAATATATTAAGTTAGTTCTGGCCATGATATTTATTGTAGTCCTATGCAACAAACAGCAAAATAAATACAAGACTGTCAAATATGCTAACTCATATCATGCCAATTTCATTAAACTATAAAAGTATAGTAATTCTGACTGATTTTCCTATATTTTAGAAAAGAAATTAAGAGGTAAATATGAATTAACCTCTGGTTATTTGTTACAGAAACATAAGTCCTAAATTCCTTCCAGTAAAATCTCTCATTGACCTTAATATGGTATTGAATTCTCCTTCCTGGGTCATGGTTTCCTGTTACTAGCCTCTGAATTCATTCATTATAAAACAATGAGGCCCTTACAAATTCCATTCCTCCAGCATGGGGGCTTTAAGTAAATTTCCACTTTCTCCAAATGCAAAAGTATGAATTTTATAATACCCATATACTACTTAAACATTACAAACACAAAAAATACTCAGACATTTAAGAATATTTTAATACAAATAATAGCAATATTTTGCTACTGCTAGAAAGTTTGGAGAAACTTCATGGTTTGGGTACATTGATATGCAGGCAGAGATCACAGGAAGAGAAGGGGATGGTTACAGTCTGCTTTGTCAAGATGCATATCAGGTTGCATGGCTTCTTTGAGTACAGAAACCATGAATCCGGGTTTAGAGTTCACTTGTAATCAAAATCGTACTAAGAGGTTCAGACGGTTCATATGTCTGCCATATCCGGGAAGGAACCCAAAGACAGATACTTCATTCTTTCATGAAGAGAAAAATCCAAATAAACCTTTTTCTTTGTTTTTGAATTATCAGAAAATTAAACAGTGATGTCATAGTATCTGGACATTCCTAAGGGTCCTTTATACTTTTTGGTGTACATTTCTCTTTTCCTTTTTATTATTTAAATCAAAATTTAAATTTGAATATATTTTGATCACTTCCCCCCCCCAAGAATTTCCAAATTCTTTTCTCTCCGTCCCTACCCAAATTTAAGTTTTTTTCAAATACAAACATAAACCTAACAATACAAAAACCCATCCCAAACCAATAAATAAATAAACAAATAAATAAATAAAACCAAACAAAAACCACAAAAACCAACCAACCAAACAAACAAAACCTTAAAATAAAACAATACCCATTAAACCACCAAGTTGTGATCCAATAAGAACAAACAAAACACTGCAAAATTCATTTTATTGTTTGTCAGTTATTTATATTCATCTTTTCACTTTAGTGTCCTAGATCCTAACTATTGTAAAGAGTAGGGGATCAATAAATATTTTGAGTTATTCACAATTTATTATATATATAGATATACATATATCTATCTATCTATTTATATAAAACCAATAACTTTATTCTTTTGAGATTTGTGTCATTGACTTATGAATTATGTATAAAGTTCAATTATCTAGTCTTGTAAAGAGGTGGAATCACATCATTAACAGCTAGGTGGTCAGTGTATATGGCTTTGTATTCTCCCAAGCCCAAATCTCCTTCATAGAGGATGATTGTCTACACATTACTGGGTACAATGAGTTACACCCTATTCAGCTGTTGTCCAACAGAAATGTACTAAAAATAGATAGGAGTTTTATACTTGCCTGTTTCTTGCAAACCTAAGTAAATATGTAAGCATGCAAATTACAAGGGGAAGTTTTTCACTTAGACCATTATAGGATGTCACTGAGGCCAGGCAATGGGTTTCAGTTTGCAGGTAGTCCATGACAACAGGGTGATACGTGAAACTCTCATAGTCAAAGTTAAGCAAGAGTGGAGAGCTCTAGATAATAGATAAATTAAGAATATAGAACATTTCTCAAGGAAAATGGAAGTAGTGAAGCAAGCTTAAGAGAGAGGTCTTGTGGACTACAAACAGCAAGATCAAATTCACAGTGCTGTCTAAACCCACTGGAACTCAAATAACAACATTGTGTCTTCTAGATGCTAAGCAAGTAGCTACAGTTATGTGATTGCCATTCTGAGGTTCGCCCTTGCTTTAGTCTAATCCTTCTTTTGTCTTCTTTCATTTGGAAATTAGAGTGTTTACCTTGAGTTAGTGTACATAGGAATTCTGCTTCTTTGAATTTATAGGGGTTACTGCCTTGATCTCACACAAACTGGAAGGAGTAGAGGGAAGAGAAACTAGTTCGGAGGTATTGTATGGGGGTTGAATTTATTTTCAGTAAAGAAAAGAAAGAAAGAAGCAAAGGAAGAAAGAAAGAAAGAGAAAGAAAGGGTGGGAGGAAGGAAGGAAGGAGTAAGGAGAGAAAATAATTAATCTTTAAATTATTGGATTGGTATTAGACATTGAACAACAGGGAAATAATGTTAATTTTGGAATATGTGGTTCCAAATGTTCACAGTTTTACTGATGATGAAAACTTAAAATATGAATCTATATTGAGGAAGCAGTACATTGGGCTATGCTTGTAAGGCTTGTGTCTTGTCACAAACCCTGTCATTCAGTCCCTCTTCTTTCTAACCATTGAGAATGAATACCTTCTAAGATATATTCATGGCAACATGATTTAATTACTCTTATGTTATAGGCCCAGACACACAGAATCAAGTGCTGTTGGGATGAAGATTCTGTAACTACAACCTAGAACAAACTGCATACCCAACTTAATTTGTTCTGTCAGATATTTTGATCATAGACATGGAAAGACAAACAATGCAAGTGGCATAAGAATGTATATAAGGTTTATATATATATAGTATATATGATAGGTGATAGCCTATTTGAGGTAAGCCTTTGAGAATTATGGATAACTGATTACTTTTCATTACTACAGCACCTAGTTTGGAATAGTAGTCATCATAGAAACAGGGCCTGAAGAGCTTTATAGCAATGCACAAAGACTTTATAATCCTGTGAGTTCATATTGATGAGAAGCCTTTAGTGTTCATATTGATGAGACTGCGGTTGTCAGTGGGATATACATAGAAAATGTAACACTACAGAGTGTCAGATGGTCAAGATTAACAATGTTTCATAGTCTCTGAAATGAACATACTCATTCTATTATCTGAACAGCTCTGCACTCAAAATCTGATATAGGTTCAGGACCCCAGGAACTTCTGCTTCTGAAACTGTTGCTGACATTTTTATAATTCACTCTATTTTTGTTCTTTGACTCCTATATACATAAAACTCAAAATTCTGCTATTCACTTAACCCATGTTCTTGTTTAGAATTATATCAGTGTTTGTCTCTAACTGGTAGCAGGCTAGTGAAAGAAAAAAATGTTTTTTGTTTGTTTGTTTTTGTTATATTTAGTTCTGAACAAGAATTTTATTCCTCGGAGAAAAATAAAATAAGTCCTCTCTACCTTTATTGTGTCCTATTTGCCATTCATTGTTAATTCTCTATTGTTATTCTCATTTTCCCAAATACATGAATACATCTAAGGTTATAAGACAGCTATACACAATTAGAGTTAGCATTTTAGACTTGGAAGGAAAAATAACTTCTGACTTGTCTAACAGAAGCTTCTTCATCATTTGATATGCTTTTTAACTCACTGTAAAAGAATTGTCTTCCTACCTCACTAAGACTCCTAGCCATGAGAGGTACAGAGCCTGAATCTGCCCTCTCCTGTAACCAGGCAAGACTTCCAGTGATGGAACTGGAACACCAACCAAGCCACAAAACCTTCTCTTTATACTTTATCCACCTTATAATTTGTGCTTGCATAAAGGTGGCACAGAACATGTTGGAGTGGCCAGTCAATGACTGGTCTAGCTTGAAACCCATGCAACAAAAAGGAGCCCTGTCTGGTGGGCCAGAGCCTGAAGACTGGATAGGCCAGAGGCTCAGATTAGAAAACGATTTTTAATGATATTTTGCTATACTCAGACAGGTGCCTGCAATTGATATATATATAAAAAATGCAGCGTCCCTATTATCAATGATTAGGCAGAGCTTGGGGAGTCCTGCTGAAGAGGGAATGGAAGGATTGTGGGAGCCAGAAGGGTCAAGGACACCACAAGAAAACCCATTAACTAACTTAGGGGCTCTTAGAGACTGAACATCCCACGAGGGAGCTTGCATGGGAATGATCTACCACCTCTGCACATATGTTAAATTTGTGTAGTTTGGTCTTCTTGTGGGACTCGTAAAAGTGGGATTAGGGTTGTCTCTGATACTCTTGCTTACTGATGCCATCCTTTCCTCTTGCTAGGTTGTCTCACTTTTCCTTAATATGAGAGGTTTCTAGTGTTACTGCAACTTGCTATGCCATGGCCAGTTGATATCCATGGGAGGCATCCCCATTCCTGAAGAGGAACAAAGAAAGATGGATAGAGAGGAGAGGGAGTAGGGGGAGACTGAGAAGAGAAAAGGGAGAGGACACTGCTGTCAGGATGTAAAAGCTTACACACACACACACACACACACACACACACACACACACACACGAACTGCTGCCCTGAATAAATAATTTTGTTTTTCTTCTTATGATCACTTCCTCTCATAATCAGGCTGACATCTAGACAAGGTAAGTATTGATTTCACTAAGCTTGTTAGAATGCCTTGTTCATATAAGGAATGGAGATAAGCCATCCAGGAGAAAGGTAGTACTTAGACGAAACCCAAAGAATAAGATGATTAAGTTAGGACTTCATTATTAAGTAACTACACTACATATAGTCCACCACTCATAATCATTTGACTTAGCATGTTTGTATACATGATGGTGTAAAAAGTGGTATACAGTCTATAGAAACTTTACTTCAAAGTCTGAAGATTATCTTTCAGGGTAGTGAGATGCAAAGTAAGACTCTCTCACAAAATAAGGCAATGGAAGCTACCCTGAACTCTCAGCCATGATTCCATCTCCTATCACGGGCACAATATGTCTACTACCAAACATGCACTATGTGTTAGCATTTAATTGTAAAATAGAAAATGCACTGGATTGACAAGTTCTGCATGGCCATACAGAAGGGAATGTGTAACACAGTTTCCACCCCTAGAGCAGAGCTAGCAGGTTGTGGGTCTCCATGAGTGCTGATGGTTGCTAGGTGTAAGGCTTGTTTGTATAATAATGTAATTTACTTTATGTTCCTCCTTCTGGAACTGCTCTACCAACAAAGTTATCAGGAATTGTTCTCCCTGCCAAAGTTAATGACTCAATGATAATTAGAAGCAGCATGAGTCTGGGAGGTGAAGCTGTGTCTCAGCAAAATAGTAAATGATGTGACCTTCAGGACAATCCTGAAGGCTCTGGAAAAGAACTCTGAAAACATGAGTTCATAAATATACAATTTCTCACAACATGACTTATGTCAGGGGCTTCATGAACCTAAAGGAACAAAGGCAGCTGCACTAATGGGCCAACTTGTCAGAAAGATACAAAGGCAGGCAGATTTCTGAGTTGAAAGCCTGTGACAGAGAGAATTTAGGTCCAGGTATGGTGAGAATGGTAATCTCAGTGTGGGATCCCATCCAGCTAGCTTATTGTTTGTGCTTACAAAGGCAAACAGATCTCTGAATTCATTTCAGAATTCTGAATTCATGTTTAAACAAAAAGATGTACTTGCTGTCTTCAAATAATCAAGTGTCTAAGGTCATAAAATTCTGATTCATTGGATAATCAAAAGGGAACCTAGGTAAATGATTGAATTGTAAGTAAAAGGGCTTACTGGGCTTTTGGTATGCAAGAGATGAGCTGTCTGGAGAACTATTGCAGTTTTCTTTTGATTGTTTGTTTGTTTATTTGTTTGTTTTTGTGATAGCTTCTCTGACTTCAGAAAACCCAAGAATTCTTTTCCAGAAGCTTTTCTGATGTTGGTCTTAGAACCCAAGAAGAATTTTTCCTAGCAAGATTTTCTGACTTTGGTCAGAAAATCTAAGAATTTTATCTAGCACCTTTTCTGACTTTTGTCTAAAGACCGATGAGCTATCCAAAGAGCTTTTAGAATTTTTTTTATAGAAAAAGAGAACTGTCTATAGCAAAGAGCTGTCTATGGCAGAGAGCTATCTATGGAGCCATCTCAAGAAAATCATAGAGTTGTCAACTTGCCCCCATTATTGAGTTTGCATCGTTTTAATTGCTGCTACCCTTTTCTCAGGAACCCCTCTCCAAGTAGAGGCTGGTCCTTGGCACTAGATGATTCTCTTCAACTTAAAGGTATAGTAAATGTTCAGGGTACATGTATGGTAGGCAGAGCTAAATTGTGAGGGATTAGAGTACTAATATCAATGTTGATCTGTAATATTCTTAGTTCACTAGGGTTCTATTAGACTTGGATCCTGCTGTTGGTTGAAAAGCATATGTTAATGATTCAGGCAAACATGTATATATTTAACAGGACATTGAAATAATCACTACACACCCCTGACTTCACAAAGATCAATTTTAATGTACAAAGTGAAATACCTTTCTGGTTGAGTAAATTTTTTTTAGATAACACATTAAACAAATGATAAATAACTCTATTAGTGGTGAATGAATAATCCAAGAGATGGCATAACAGCAATAACAAAGCATCACACACACACACACACACTAAATACAGAAAAAGTAAAAGAAAATAAGAGGCAAAATTAAAAATCTTGTCATTTTGGCATTCTATCCAGAAGGCAGGTATAGAAAAGAAAGGGTGGGAATGTGAGATAGGACTGACTGTGGTGGTTCCTGAGAAGCAGTATGTTTTAAATTGTGACCTTCTGATGAAATGGGTAGTTACTACATTTTCAGTGTTTATGCTGAGTATAGAAGAGGACATAAAGCTGAGACTACTTTTAAATCTTTCACATTAGTATTTTTACTAATGTGTAAAATGAGTAAATATTAGTAATTATTTCAAATTAATTGTGGCTTTTTGAAAGGACCTAGGGTTTCTTGTGTTATATTAATGCTTATTGGATTTCTATCAGGAAATGACTGACTGCTTATGTGGTATAGTATCTCATCTTAGAGATTTAGACAGCACGTCACAGCACCCTGTTAGAATATTTTCTAACAGAAGTTTATATATATAATATCTAGTTGTAGAAGAAGTCTTCAACTGCCTGAGTTCATAGACAGAAGCTTAGTGGAAAACACACACTAATCATTCCATTATGTAGTACTAATTTTCTTCTACAACACAGATAGATGCTACTTTTCTTTTTTGTTTCTATCCTCTTCATAATGTATTTATGTCTTCTTTCAAAATAAAAATGGATATAGCATCCTATAAAAATCCCCGAATAGCTGGAAGATATAAAATATTAAGTGAAAACTAAAACCAGTACAATAAAAAGATATGTTAATTAAAATTTAACTAGGTTTTAAAATAAACTGTATCTATATATTTATTGACATTTTGGAGTAGAGTGATTAGAGAAAGGTAAATACTATGAAAAGGAGAGAAACATACATGTTTTCCCTTGGAAACTTACAACTACTTGATTAAGATACATTAAACACTATTGTTCCAGTTCTTGAAATGCATAAAAGTATTTCAATTTAATTAGTTTTTTGTCTGATTTGAGCCAATTTTGCAACAACCAACATGAATTTCTTGAATATCTAATAATAATCCATGTATTTGCCTTTTGGAGTAGAATTACAGCACAAGAAACATATCTCAGTTCTAGAATAAAATATGGACAAGAAACAAAGTTGACATCATACAAGTTTTTATGCTTCAAAGAGCTCATCTTAAATATTACTTATGCTCTGCATGAATTTATGAATTTCTGGTATAAAATTGGAGCTTACCTTTTCTATTTTAAAAAGTATATAAAATTTCTGTTTGGTAGATTTGCAAGACTAAATGTTGTCTCTTAACCTTTTTAAACAGTTTGAAGACAAACAAATACTTGATAAAATAGTTGTGATTGGAGCAAATACACACAGCTTAAAAGTCAACACAGCATCTGCTAAGAGATGTTATCACTTACAGTTCATTAAAAACATAGGGAAATATAAATATGTATCTTCAAACAATGAAGGAAGTGGTAAAGTGATGTAATGTACATTTCATTTTAATATGCCTTGGAAGTCATAGATGCTAAGGTAACTTATGAAATAACTTGTAGATGCAAGTCTACCCTACTGAATGGGGAACCTGTGTTAAGTAAAGATTTAGATGTTCATTTACTTTCCAAACTGAGACTTCTCTTAAGAAATATATGCCTCAGGGCTGCTTTCACATCCTTATTCCTCAGGCTGTAGATCAGTGGGTTGATGGTGGGTGTCACAAGATTGTTCAAAATCTGAATAACTGCACCAAGCAATGGACTAGGATTAGGCTGAAGGTAGATGATGATGACTGGCCCATAAGCACAGATGATGGCTGTGAGGTGAGCACTGCAGGTGGAAAATGCTCTCTGTCTGCCTTCTATTGAGCGAATTTTTGAGATAGAGATCCCAATTCGAGTATAGGATACAAGGATGAGGAAAAAGCAAATGAGAGATAAAAGACCAACATTTGTAAAGCCTACCCTCTGTGCTAGAGAGTGGTCCTCACAGGCTAGAGGTAACACTGCAGGCATGTCACAGAAATAATAACCCACTTTGCTGGGGCCACAGTAGGACAACTGGAAAGTGAGGGAAGTAAGGATAGTGGCATGCACACAACCACTCATCCAGGTCCCTGTGGCCAAGACACAGCATACTCTGTGGTTCATGATAATTGTATATCTCAAAGGGAAGCATATGGCAACATAGCGGTCATAGGCCATCACTGTGTACAGGAAGCACAATATGCAACCAATACAATGATAGAAGAAGTGTTGGACAACACATCCCTGGAAAGAGATCCCTCCACTCCATCCTGAGAGATATGACAGCATCTTGGGAGCTGTAGTGGAACAGAAGCCCATGTCATAGATGGAGAGGTTGCTTAAGAAAAAGTACATGGGAGTGTGGAGTCGTGGGGAGGATGTGACTGCAGTAAGAAGGAGCAAGTTTCCCAGTAAGGCACAGGTGTACAATGTTGAAAACAGGAAAAGCAGGACCTTCTCCAGGCCCTCTGACTTGGGGATGCCCAGCAAAGTGAATTCTGTCACCATAGTATGGTTTGTCATGTTTATGGATGAATCAGCTCCTGAGAGTCTGTGGAAAGAAATCCTTAGTAAAATTTATTGAGTGTATGGATTAGAGGAGTTTAAATCATGGGTAGAAGAGAAAAGATATCAATATTTATCAAGAAATGTTCTAGTTAAAACTGTCTTTCCTGCTGGTGGGGTATCTTTTTTCAGTTAGATTCCTAACTGGTGACAATGCTCCTTAAAATTCTCACCCAGAAGATAATTTCCAAGGGCAATTTCAGATGGTGTTCTTCACAATCTCACTCAGAAAGTAACTTCCAAGGCTAGTGTCCTCTCTCCCATTCTTTATAAAAATGATCTGGTTCCATCACTCCAGGTGCTCCATTGTGATTCTAGAATGAACAAAAAGACTCTAGAAATGAGTAGTGAGGAAGGGATAGGCTAAGGATATGGAAGAGTTGGGTATGAACATCATCAGCACACAATCGTATGCATGGGTGTAACTGTCCAAGAACAAATTTAATTAATGAAGAATTATTTTTCTTATCACATTGGCAACTATGTTCTAGCACTGAGAGTAATGATAATCAGAACTTATAGTGTTTAGAACAAAATTACAACAGCTAAGGTTATACATCATGACTCTAAACTCTACACATAACTATCAGTGAATCTGGAAGCTGAATTAATACACTACATGCTTCTTATTTAGCAGTATAAATGTGTGCTCTTTCCTCTTCGCAAATTCCTCTTAGAATTTATGTTTCTACATGGGATAATCTTGTGGCTTGTATGTAAGAAGATTAAAAATAGCATAGTGACCAAATCTTTCATAAGTACCTTTTGTGTGATAGCAGAGCTTCTCCTACCTCTTGTCTTTTAGACACATAACATATATTTCCATGTACATACAAGAGATCATAGACATATACACAGACAGAAATTCTCTCTCTCTCTCTCTCTCTTTCTCCCTCTTTTACACACACACACACACACACACACACACACACACACACACACACACATTTCTGTCCAAAATGCACCATTCAGATTACTCTAAATTTTAAAAACTATTAGTCATATATGTCACAAGAGTTAAACTACATATTTGTAGAAGGTCAAAAATCAAACTCAAAAGCACTTTATTAATCAAATGGATGCTAAAAACAGAATATACAAATCAATCTTTAAATAATAAAATCACATATTTTTTAAAGGCATGGAGCTTTATTGCCTTTAAAAAAGAATGCCTGCATCCAATTTCTTAGGTTCATCTGTGAACATAAGAATGAGTCATCCTGTGATAATTTCCTTTAATTCTCTTCTCGTGATTATTAAAGTCCCTCATAGAGTAGATTCATTGATTTTCAAAATTGTTTTCTTGGGCATGATGGATAGTGAGAAGCTACCTAAATAAAGACCTTAGCATTCTATGTGGAAAAAAACAAGCTGTTGTTGACTCTACGTCAGGCTGCAAAGTTTAATGCTGGAACCATATTTGCATTAAATAGGAGTAGGCACAGAAAACACTTTTTTCTAGTTTTCATAGTTTGAAAATTTCTGATATATTTTCATATTTTCCAATTTTCCAATGTAGTGTAATCCTTAAATTATAGATCAACTCATAGCATCTCTTCTCTAAAACTCTGCAACTCTACCCCACAATATGACCCTAGTGATTAATAGACACTAAGGAAAAGATGAAGAATACATCTGGGTACTTTCTGAGCCACAGAAAGCTTAAGATGATAGCACCGTTGAGTGATGCCTTCCTTCCTACCTGCAGCAGAAGGAAGGAGCTCACCTTCCTTCAGTCTGTAAGTTAGAATTGAGAATCCATCTTGTTTTGAATCACTTTCTAGTAGGGTGCCACACATCTAAGTGTGCTTCTACTCCCTGGCATCAATTCCTTGTTTGGTTCCAGGACTTGCAATAAATCAAAAAAGATTTTAAATAATCATGATTTTCCTTTGGGTGTTAATCCCAAGAGGAAGGAGTTGTACTGAGTCAGCATCTCATTAACTCCTTGGATTAATTGTGTTGTGGTGGTGGAATTATTTCAGTAACTATTGTGAACACTTTTATGGACAGAGTACTCAAGAATGTTCACTCAAGCATACCTCTTGGTCATGTTACCTGTCACTAAAGATTTTAAAAGCTGGTGGTTCCAAAATCCTAATTGTTACATAGTGGCCTATAGGCCAAGGTAGGGTTCTCTGAAGGTGAAGAGATTGCTGACTCTGAAACTGTTCTGTTAGCTGGGATCTGCAGAATGAATAAGCAGCAAGGAGGGGAAGGACAAACCATTTTACCAGCACCAGTAAATATTGGCATATACACTGTGTATGATGGAAAACTCAACATATGTAAAGAATTTAGGAATTGGGTCTGAAAGTTGGAGCCTTTATTTTAGTTTCTTAGGAATCTAAAAAAGTAGGATCACAAATGTAGCCCTGGGTGGATGACTACATGATGTACTATATTCATGGTTAGCATGGGGAATCTGATAAGACCATATCTCAAAATGATGAATACAAATGTACAGGGATACAGCTCATCTTCAGTGTAGGGTGATGGCATAGCATGCAGAAGGCCCCAGGTTTTTATACCTTGTATTACAAAGGAAGGGGAAGTAGTGTTCACAGGAAAAGAATGTCAAATAAGATACAACTTGAGAGAGACAATGTAGCAGATGATGACAGAAGGTCCCATTGGTCATTTAAACAGATGGACTATGTATTAAGGTATAGGAAAAAATGCTATCATTTTAAGCAACAACATTTTAGTATACTGTGGGTAAGAAGATATATGAAGAGCTGATTCCAGCCACAAGGCAAAGAATAGTTCTGTGGAAGAAGAGACTATTCAAAGAGGCAAATAAGATCCTTGAACTGGAAACTTTTCCGATACTTGGTCAGAAATAAAGGAGAAAGAACAGTTATCAGTTCAGAGAAATGTTATTTTTAGTGTGTGTGGGTAAAAAGCCAGTTAGTCTAACATGATGGTACCAGAACAGATCTCCATTTTCAGATAAGGTAAAAAATGAAGGGGTTTGGTGGGAAATAGAAAAAGGAAATTGAAAAGTGAAATAGTGATCTGTATGAACCAAAAGTAAAAGTTATGGGAATAAAGCCAATGGGGAAAATCTCAAATTGACTATGGGTTAGAAGAGAGGCCAAGAAGGATGTAAAGACAAAGCTACTAAATCCAGAGAGATGTGTAGAATAAGCACTGGGGTTGGATATATTAGGAGAAAAATTTGGTAACTATTTGGAGTTTAAGTAAATTTGTTCATTGTGCAAAGATGAGTGAACATCTAAAGTAAGATGTTCAAACAAAAATGTAAGATGGCCACAAACAAACTGTATACTTTAAAGATTCTAACATCCCTGCTTCTAATTTTGATTGACAAAATAATCACTCAGCAGCCTTGTGCAGACACACATTTTTTGATAATTTCTCAATATTATTTTTTATCTAATTTATTTTTTTTAATTTATTCACTTTATATCGTTCTCACTGCCCCCCTCAGGTTACCTCTGTTTACCTCACCCAATCCTTTCCTCCTCTCTCCCCCTTCCCCTTCTCCTCTGAACAGTTGGAATAGCCCTCCTTATGCCCCCCACCCTCTCACTTCAAGTTTTTGCGAGGCTAGGCATGTCCTCTAGAACTGAGGCCAGAGAAAGCAACCCAGCTAGAAGAACATATCCCATAAACTGGCAACTACGTTGGGGTAGCCCTCATTCCAATTTTTTGAGACCCACAAGAAGACCAAGCTGCGTATCTGCTACATACGTGCAGGGAGGCTTACATCCAGCCTGTTCTTTGTTCAGTAGTTCTTCAGACTCTGAGGGCTCCAAGGGTCCAGGTTAGTTGACTTTGTTGGTCTTCCTGTGGAGTTCTTATCCTCTTCATGGCCCACAATCCTTCTTCCTATTCTTCCATAAGAGTCCCAAAGCTCTATCAACTGTTTGACTGCTTGGGTGTGGGTGTTTGCATCTGTCTGAGTCAGTTACTGCATGGAGCTTCTTAGAGGACAACCATGCTTCTGTCTGCAAGCATAACAAACTGTCATTAATAGTATCAGGGATTGGTGCTTACCCATGGGATAGGTCTCAAGTTGGGCCAGTTATTGGTTGGTTATTCCCTGAATGAAGTAACCCAGTCCCACAATGACATGCATAGTATATACTCACTTATAAATGGGTATTAGCCATAAAACACAGGTAGTATGCTTCACTCCACAGATCTAAAGAAGCTAAGTAAGAAGGAAGGCCTGAGCAAGGAAGCTTGACTTTCACTTAGAAGGGGGAATAAAATAGTCATAAGAGGTGGATAGAGGAAGGGAACAGGGAGGGAAGAGAGATGGGAAGGGTAATAGGGGTGTTGAGGATCAAGTGTGGGGAATGATATGAGAGATGACTAGATGGCCATGAGACTAAATATGCAACTGATGGGGGTGAGGAAGTGGGGGCATCTCTAAGATGAGACAGAGACTTAGGATAAGGGAGGCACCCAAGAATCAATAGGGGTGACTTTAGCTGTTACCCATTACAATAGGGATATGGAATCTGAAGAGACCACCTCCTGTCCAGACAGGAACCCCAGTGGAACAATAGAGACATAGACCTACCTCCAAAATTTCCAACCACATTTTTTTCCCTGTCTACAAGAAATGCAAACAAGGAGGTGGTGCAGACACACTTAGCACTCACAAAGCAATTTATGTGTCTGATAAGGAATAAAAAGTGCTAACTAGAAACTTACCCCTATTGTTCTAAGCAGCATCTCTCAAAGGCACCCTGCTCTTTGTTGCTCAGGTGCATTCTAGGTTGGAACAGAATTCACATACAAAAATCACATGGAATAATAAAATGCAGCAGCTTTAAAGATGAAACTTTAATCCATTCCTAGTGTGTACCTCAACAGTATGAAATACATTCACGCTGATGCACAAACTACAACATCCTTCTATTATGCAGAATTGAAATCTAAACACACTGGAAACATCATCATGAAGCCCATTGTTCTTAGGATCAGTTAAAACTAGTTTTAAAATTGTAGGGAATTAAGGAATGCTGACATTAGGAGATATTGTCTTCTCCAGAAAAGAACCTACCAATTGGCTTTCCAATATAAAATTGTCAGCTCTGAAAACATATACATACCAAGAGCAGTATACAGACTGTGCAAGTTATATTTAGAAACATATATGTGAATATAATTTACATACATGGATGTAACAGTTATCATTAATAGAGATATCAGGAATTTGAAAGAGAGAAAAATGGATATATGGAAGGGTTTGAAGGGTGAAAAGAGAAGGAAGAAGGAAGAAATTAGGTTATTATATTATAAACTCAAAAATAAAAGGAAAAGAAAAATATATACCTTATACAAAAGCTCCCACTTCTTTGCTTCTATAGTCTCCCCAAATTTCCACCCCTTACTGACCATCATTCTATTCAATTTTTAAATAAATGTGTATTATCCTAGAATCTAAAATGCCTATATTTTACTTTACTGTGACTGGCTGTCCTTCTTAGCTCACTATCCTCATGGATTTCCATGGGGGTGAGGGGTATTCTATGTATCAAAATCTTACTTTTCACATCTGGGAAATATTCTTTTGTATATGCATTGGGTAATACATTAAGACAACCCATTCGTAAACTCAGACATTTTCTATTCTTCGTCTTTGGGAATAATAGTGCTATGAGCACCAGGAACACATATATCTTTTCAGAATCTTACTATTGATCGTTTTGTATATGCAATGAGAATCTAAATTGATTGATTATATGTTATTTTTATTATTTTACTTATTTATAATCCAGCCTTTGCTCCGCTCCCAGTCCCCAATCTCACAGTTCCTCATCCCATTATTCTTGCCCCTGTGTCTGAGAGGATGCTCTCCCCCAAACCAGGTATTCCCATTCCTTGGGGCCTCAAGTGTCTCCAAGATTAGGCACAGCTTCTCCCACTGGGTCCAGAGCAGGCAGTCCTCTGCTATATATATGTTCTTGGGCCCCCAGACCAGTTTATGTATGCTGCCTGGTGGGTAGCTCAGTGTATGGGAGCTCCCAAGGGTCTGGGTTAGTTGAGACTGCTAGTCTGCCTATGGGGTTGGCTTCCCTTCCAGCTTCCTCAATCCATCTCCTAATTCAACTATAGGAGTCCCTGACTTCAGTCCTATGTTTGGGTGTATTTGTGTTTGTCTTGGTCATCTGCTGGTTGAGCCTTTCAGAGGATACCCATGCTAGGTTCTTGTCTGTAAGTATATCATAGCATCAGTAAGTGTGAGGCCTTGGTGCCCCCTCCCCATTAGATGGATCCCAAGTGGAGCAGGTCTTGACTGCCTTTCCTTCAGTCTCTTCTCCATTTTTGTTCCTGCAGTTCTTTTAAACAGGAACAATTCTGGGTCAGAAACATCCCTCCCCTTGTGACTCTGTCTATCTAAGGGAGTTAGACTCTTTGAAATCCTTCTCCCCACTGTTGGATACTTTGGCTAAGGTCCTCCCTGTTGAGTCCTGAGAGTCTCCTACCTCCCAGGTGTCTTGTACTTTCTAGAGGGTTCCCCAGCCTTCCACCCCACCCGACCCTGAGCCTCCATGTTTCCATTCATTCGGCAGGCTCACGGGTTTCTCTCCTGTTCCCCCTTTCCTGATCCTGATTCCCTTTTTTACCTTCTCCTTCCTCTCTCTCACCCAGGTCCCTCCCTCTCTCTGCTTCCTGTGATTATTTTATTCCCTATTAAGTGAGGTTGAAGCATCCTCACTTCTCACTTCTACTTGTTAAACTTCTTAAATTTTATGGATTGTGTCCTAGATATTCTGTACTTTTTGGTTAATATCTACTTATTAGTGAGTATATACCATGTGTGTTCTTTTGTGATTGTGTTATCTTATTCAGGATGATAGTTTTCTAGTTTCATCCATTTTCCTGCAAAATTCATAATGTTCTCATTCTTAATAGCTGAATAGTATTCCATTATGTAAATGAATGACATTTTCTGTAACCATTCTTCAGTTGAGGGACATCTGGGTTGTTTCCAGCTTTTAGCTATTACAAATAAGGCTACTGTGAACATAGTAGAGCATGTGCCCTTGTGGTATGGTGGGACATCTTTTGGGTATATGCCCAAGGGTGATATAGCTGTATCTTCAGGTAGATCTATTTTCAGTTTTCTGAGGAACCACCAGATTGATTTCCAGAGTGGTTGTTCCAGTTTGCAAATGCACCAGCAAAGGAGGAGTGTTCCTCTTTATCCATATCCTCACCAGCTTATGTGTCACCTGAGTTTTTGATCTTAGCCATTCTGATTGATGTTAAGGTGGAGTTTCAGTGTCATTTTGATTTTCATTTCCCTGATGACTAAGGACTTTGAACATTTCTTTAAATGCTTCTTGGCCATTTGAGATTCTTCTGCTGTGAATTCTCTGTTTAGCTCTGTACCTAATTTTAATTGGGTTATTTGGTTTTGGGTGGCTTAGCTTCTTGAGCTCTTTATATATTTTGGATATTGGCCTTCTAGAGGATATGGGATTACTGAAGATTTTTCTCAAACAGTAGGTTACCAATTTGTCTTATTGACTATGTCTTTTGACTTATAGAACCTTTCAGTTTCATGATGTCCCATTTATCAATTGTTGATCTTGGAGCTGAGGCATTGGAGTTCTGCTGAGGAAATTCTCTCCTGTACCAATGAGATCAATACTCTTTCCCACTTTCTTTTCTATTAGATTCAGTGTATCTGGTTTTCTGTTGAGGTCCTTGATCCACTTGGACTTGAGCTTTGTGCAAGGTGATACATATGGGTCTATTTTTCTACATACAGACCGCCAGTTAGACCAGAACCATTTAGAGAAGGTGCTTTCCTTTTTCCATAGTATGTTTTTGTCTTCATTGTCAATGACTAAGTGTCAATAAGTGTGTTTTTTTTTTAATTTCAGTATCTTCAATTCTATTCCATAGATTGACCTGTCTATCTATGTACCTTTACTACATGGTTTGTGATTTCCTCCAGAAGTTCTTTTATTATTGAGAGTTGTTTTCACTATCCTGAGTTTTTTATTTTTCCATATGAAATTGAGAATTGCTTTTTCCATGACTGTGGAGAATTCTGTTGGAATTTGATGGGGACTGTGTGGGATAAGTAGATTGCTTTTGGTAGGATGACCATTTTTAGTATGTTAATACTACCAATACACAAGCATGAGAGATCGTTCCATCTTTTGAGGTCTTCTTCAACTTTTCTTCTATTTTGTTGAATTCTCAAAGAACAACTTTGGGTTTTGTTGATTCTTTGTATGGTATTCTTTGTTTCAAATTTGTTTATTTCTGCCATAAATTTGACTATTTCCTGCTGTGTACTCTCCTTGGGTGGGTTTGCTTTATTTGTTGTTCTAGAGCTTTCAGAGGTGCTGTTAAGTTGCTAGTGTAGGATCTCTCCAGTTTCTTTATAAGACCACTTAATGCTATGAACTTTCTTCTTAACACTTCTTTCATTGTGTCTCATAAGTTTGGAGATGCTGTGCCACCATTTTCATTGAATTCTAGTAATTCTTTAATTTCTTTCTCCCCCTCCTCCCCCGACCAAGTTATCATTGAGTAGAGAGTTGTTCGGTTTCCATGGGTTTTCTGTTCTTTTTGTTGGTTTTGGAGTCTAGCCTTAGTCCTTGGTGATCTGATAGGATGCATGGAAATATTTTGATCTTCCTTTATCTGTTGAGACTTGTTTTGTGACCAATTATATGGTCAGTTTTGGAGATGGTATGATGAGGTGCTGAGAAGAAGGTGCATTGTATTTTTTAGACTGAAATGTTCTTTAGATATCTGTTAAATCAAATTTGTTCATAACCTCTATTAGCTTCACTGAGTCTCTCTTTAGTTTCTGTTTCAATGACCTGTCTCTTACTGAGAGTGGGATGTTGAAGTCTTCCACTATTAATGTATGATGTACAATGTGTGTTTTGAGCTTTAGCAAAGTTTCTTTTATGAATATGGGTCCCCTTGCATTTGGGGCATAGATGCTCAGAATTGAGACTTTTTCTTGGTGGATTTTTCTTTTGATGAATATAAAATGTCCTTCCCCATCTTACTTGATAACTTCTTGGTGAAATTCAATTTTATGGGATATTAGGATGGCAACTCCAGCTTCTTTCTTGGGACCATTTGCTTGGTAGACTTTTTCCAGACTTTTCTCTGAGGTAGTGTCTGTCTTTGTTATTGTGGTGTGTTTCTTGCATTCAGCAAAATATTGGATCCTGCTTGTGTATTCAGCCTGTTAGCTTATGTCTTTTTATTGGGGAATTGAGTCCTTTGATTTTGAGAGATATCAAAGACAGGTGATTATTAGTTCCTGTTATGTTTCTTGTTAGAGGTGGTATTATGTGTGTGTCATTCTCTCATTTTGGGTTTGTTGTTAGGTGATTAATTTCTTTATTTTTTTTTTTTTAGATACCCTTCTTGTTTTTGAGTTTTCCTTCTAGAATCCTCTGTAGGGCTGGATTGGTAGATAGATATTGTTTACATTTAGTTTTGTCTTGGAATATTTTGGTTTCTCCACCTATGATTGGGAGTTTTGCTATTTATCGTAGCCTGGACTGGCATTTGTGTATTTTTAGGGTCTTGATAACATCTGTCCAGGATCTTCTGGCTTTCAGAGTCCTTGTTGAGAAGTCTGGTGTAATTCTGATAAGACTTCCTATATATGTTTCTTGGCCTTTTCTCTTGCCGCTTTTAAAATTCTTCCTTTATTCTGTGCGTTTAGTGTTTTGATTATTATGTGATGAGAGGACTTTTTTCTGGATCAATCTATTTGCTGTTTTGTAGGCTTCTTATACATTTATGGCCATCTCTTTGTTAGGTTGGAGAAGTTTGCTTCTATAATTTTCTTGAAGATATTTTCTGGTCCTTTGAGCTGAGAATCTTCACTCTCTTCTATTTGTATTATTCTTAGGTTTGATATTTTTATTGTGTCCTTCATTTCCTGGATGTTTTTAGTTAGGAGCTTTATACAATTTGTATTTTCTTTGACAGTTGTATTAATATCTTCTATGATATCTTCTATGTCTGAAATTTTTCTATCTCTTGTATTCTGTTGGTGATGCTTGTATGTATAGCTCTTTATCTCTTTTCTAGGTTTTCCATTTCTAGAGTTGCCTCCATTGTGATTTCTACTTTCATTTTTAGGTCTTGGACCACTTTGTTTAATTTCTTCACCTGTTTGAATGTGTTTTCCTATATTTCTTTAAGGGATATAAATTTTCATATATTATAAATACAACTATAAATATTTTATAAATCCAAAATTTCTTTAAGGAATGTAAATATAAATATTTCCTCTTTAAGGAATTCTACCTGTTTTGCTGTGCTTTCCTGTATTTCTTTAAGTAAGTTATTTTTATCCTCTTTAAAGGTGTCTATTATCTTCACAAGATGGGATTTTAGGTCAGCATCATGCTTTTCAGGTGTGTTGGGGGGCTTGTTGTGATGGGAGAACTGGGTTTTCATTGTGTCAAAAGACATATTGCCTATGTTCTTGCTCTTGCCTCTCACCACCTGGTTATCTCTGATGTTAACTGGCTTGGGTGTCTCTGTCTAAAGCCTGTGTTCTGTGACCTTGGTTGCAGCAGATCTCCTGGAAGACCTGTGTCCCTAGCTACAGGAGATCACGTGGGAGACCTGCAGACTGTGGGGTAGTCAGAGGGGCAGACACACTTATCTGCCTCTGTGGAGATGCAGACCAGAAGGGAGTTAGGATTCGCATGGAGCAGAAGGGTTCTAAGCCTGCTGGGCTCCTTGGGGGTTCCAGCTGGTGTGGTCATTTGAGCAGTGGTCTTATCTGCTGCCCTCATTGCAGCAGCTCTCCTGGAGAACTACAAACTACATTTTAAGAAACTATGCTTATATTTCCATATTAACTGTCCCATTTTATATTCTCACCAATACCATAGAAGTGTATATTTTTCCATAGATAACAAACACTATACTTAGTATGAATTTTAGTAGTTTTCATTATAAGTATTTATTTGCATATATCTAGATATTTGTTTTTAAATTTTTATATTATTATTATTATTTTTATACTTATTCATTTTAGATCCCACTCACTACCCCCTTTGGTCACCCCTCACACAATTCTCCCTGCATTCCCCTCCCTTTCTCTTCTGAGAAGGTGGGGGACCCCTTATCTCTCCACCCTGTCACATGAAGTCTCTGTGAGGCTAGGTGCACCCTCTTCTTTTAAAAATTCTAATGTTGGGTGTCATAATTGATCATTATTTCAAATATTTGGAGCTTTCAATATAGTGATTGAGATATTTACTTAGATGGAGTCAAAAGACTGAGTTATTATCATCATCATCATCATCATCATCATCATCATCATCATCATTACTAGGTTTTTTGAGACAGGGTTTCTCTGTATAGCCCTGGCTGTCCTGGAACTCACTCTGTAGACCAGGCTGGCCTCAAACTCAGAAATCCACATGCCTCTGCCTCCCGAGTGCTGGGATTAAAGGCATGCGCCACCACTGCCTGGCAAGACTGAGTGATTATTAATGTTTTGAGTTTTGCACATCTGTATGTTTCTAGTTTCATATAAGTATAAATTAAAATTCAACTTAGAACACTCTGTCCTACATCTTGAATGAGTTACTAATGTTCTGTTTTCCTGTGACAATAAATATGCAATCTATCATATTTTGAAGGGAGTCTTTATCCATTTTTCATTACTCTAAGAAAAATCCTGTGATTGGGTATATTATAAAGGAGCAACATTTATTTAGCTCACAGATCTTGAGGCCTGGATAAATGTAAAATGTAAATGTAAAAAAATCACAGAAGAAAATAATAGCAGGAAAATGTGTGTATAACTCCAGTAAAGATACCACATTTCTACTCTTCAGGTTCTACAAAAAATGGAAAAAGATCTTTATTTGCAATCTTATTAGACATAAAGTAAGACAATGAAACCTGGTGGGAGATCCAGCCAAACATGCTAACAACTGATAATTGGGACCTTTCCACAAAACAAGCAAAAGTGTCATTCTGGGTTGTAACAGCATCAAGCTGATAACACGGTCTGAAGAAAAGAGGCATTGGGCTTGGGTCCCGGCCATGTTTAACAATCAATAGATTGTTGCAGAAGACCAGATTCTAACTGTTTTTAGTGTATGTAGAGAAATACAGAAATGAAATGAGTCAGCAGTGAGGTCACCGTGTATCTAGGACCTGTTCACAGCACTTATTATCAGTGGGTTCCTGAAGAGTTTATTAATATCATGAGCTCTCTGGAAACATGATGGGATGTGTTAAGACTACAAGGTGGTAATAAAGGTCAGCCCACAGAGTGGTGGGCAAATAGGAACAGAAGTGTCTTAGTAAGCTAAGATATGTGTTTCAGGTCTGTAATACTCATTCATGTGTGGTTTTATATATCTGTATTTTGAAGTTTCTAATACTGATAACTCTTTCACAGAGAAAGGAAAGTTTACTTCATAATGTAATGTGTATAGAAATGATAGTAGTGAGAGAGTATGACAAAGGTCAGACTATACCGTACCTTATAAACAGCCCATTTTCTTCATCAATAAACAGGGGAACTGAAGTGCTTGTGGGCAGAAAAGGAGAGTAACTCTTTCTAAGTAAAGTATGAAATGAGATTGATTTGACACTGAGAAAATTTGAATGGGGTCACAGCTGTCACTATTCTTCAACCAGGAGAAAAGTCTGGGCTAAGGATTATAGATGTGGGCAATATCTTTGTTGTTGCTTACTATGCCCTTGCATTCCTTACCCAGAATTCATGTCTAGTTAACTATAGTTTGTTATGGAGGTACTTAGAATAACTCAGGAATTGTAGAGGCACTAGAACATAAAAAATATCTTACATATATACCAGAAGTATTTAAATATTATACTGTGGACTTTAGTTAATTTTTTTTATTTAAAATAAAGGAATTGAAGGTTTGGTAAGAGACAAAGTTTTGAATATCTTTACAAACTCCACAGTTCATTTCTGAACAGTGAGCATTATGTCCTTGAAATCTCTCCTTAAGGATATTTCACTTCTTTGTTCCTTCTGAATAAATTAAAGAGTTTAGCATGGGTGAGACAAGTTTGCTTAATATTTGCATCATAGCACCAAGCATGTGATTTGGTGTATGTTGTAGGTAGATGATAATTATATTTCTTCAGGGGCAGGGGAACCCTTTGAGATGGGTACTGCAGGTGGAGAATGCTTTCTGCCTGCACTCTGCTGAATGGACTCTCAAAATGCCCAGCCCATTGTATGCATAAGGGACACAAACACTGAAGAGAAGCTTCAGAGCCAGAAAACCAACATTGATTGGAACCACTTTCTGGGTCAGTCAGCTACCAGGACAAGCCAGGGATAAAATTGCAGGATTGTTACAGAAGTGGTGGCTTTGATTGGTCCCAAAGTAGGCAAACTGAAACAATGTTAGGATGATGGATTGAAGACATCCAATAGGGAAACAGATATTTTAATTTTCATTTATTCCTCTGTCTTATTGATTTTTACTTCCTGGGATTATACAGAGGTTTTCTGTCAGAGGGGGTAGGAGGAAAACTATACTGTTATTGAGAATTGAATTGTTATTCTCATTGCGCTTTTAGACAGAGTATTAAGGAACAAAAAGTCCCGGGCTCTACTGGTCCTATCAGGTTAGTCTAATAAAGAGCCTGTGTCACACATAAAGTCAGCAGATTTCTCAGACCTCTCATTTTCATTCCTGAAGTCCTGAACAACTATCCTAAATATTTCTAGTTTGAGATTTTTATTTACCCTGAAAATCCTTCTGCTTACCATAACTACTCTTCCCAACATAGCTACAGTCATCTCTTCATATTTTCTCTCTAGTATGATGTACTAAGACTTGGTGTTGATTAAATAATAGTAAAGTATCCTGAGCCTCATAGTAGACCATATTTTCAAAGTGGCCACTTTATGTAATCAGATGCTTTGGTGACTCCTCATCTTTATCACTCACAGGCTTCACTATCTCCTTCCTTTGTAGTTCTTTACACATGTACCCATATGGCACATAAGCCCTCTACATGCAAATTCATATATTGATAAATAACTAAAGACAACCTATAAATATTATTGAGAACACAGAATAGTGTTTCAAACACATGCTATTCACACAGTGACATGATAGAATACCCAAAGCAGAAAACTCCTTCACCAAACCATTCATTTCAGTTTGGATAAACCCCTAGCTTTTTCCTTTTTTAATTGTAGGTGAGGCAAGTGTGTCTAAATGTCTGCATGGTTAGTTAAAATTTTTCCTCCAGGGGACTGGAGAGATGACTCAGTGGTTAAGAGCACTGACTGTTCTTCCAGAGGTCCTGAGTTCAATTCCCAGCAAACACATGGTGGCCCAAAACCTTCTGTAATGGGATCTGATGCCCTCATCTGGTGTTTCTGAAGACAGCAACAGTATATTCACATAAAATAAGTAAAAAAGTTTCCTCCTAAGTAATTTTTCCCATATTTACAGACATGATAGAGAGGTCTATTGGCAGTTCTTATTTCAATATTTGTTAATGATTTAAAGAAAAAAAACATAGTGGCAAGGGTTCCTTCTTATCTGGGCTGGTGTCCTGAACAGACCTTGGATGTGAACTCCTCATCCAGTGCCACAATACCCAGAGGAAACTCTACTCCCAGGCTCTCTAACACACCCAGGATCATAAGATCACAGGATCACAGGATCACAGGAGCTTGGTAACACCATGATCTCAGGGTCACAGAGGCAGCTTGATTCCCAGGAGCTCTGTCACACCCAGGATCTCAGGATCCCAGGATCCCAGAATCCCAGGATCCCAGAGACAGATGGTCTCTAAGGAGTTATGATGCAACCAGGATCACAGGAAGGACAGTCTCCAGTCAGCTAAATGGAGGTCAGGTAGCACTAGAGATAACCAGATAGCAAGAGGTAAGCACAAGAACATAAGCAACAGAAACCAAGGTTACCTGGCATCATTAGAACCCAATTCTCCCATGATAGCAAGTTCTAGATAAACCTTCACACTAGAAAAGCAAGATTCAGATCCAAAATCATTTCTCATGATGACAGTAAAGGACTTTAAAAAGAACATAAATCACTCCCTTAAAGAAATATAAGAGAACACAGATAAACAGGTAGAAGCCCTTAAAGAGGAAACACAAAAATCCTTTAAAGAATTACTGGAAAAAACAACCAAACAGGTGAAGGAATTGAACAAAACCATCTAGGATCTAAAAATGGAAACAGAAACAATAAAGAAATCACAAAGGGAGACAACCTGGGAGTTAGAAAACCTAGGAAAGAGATCAGGAGCCATAGATGCAAGTATCACCAACAGAATACAAGAGATAGAAGAGAGAATCTCAGGTGCAAAAGATAACAGAGAAAAAATTGACACAACAGTCAAAGAAAATGCAAAATGCAAAAAGCTTCTAACCCAAAACATCCAGGAAATCCAGGATACAATAAGACCAAACTTAAGGATAATAGGTAGAAGAGAGCTTAGATTCCCAACTTAAAGGGCTAGTAAATATCTTCAACAAAATTATAGAAGAAACTTTGGTAACCTAAAGAAAGGGATGTCCATGAATATACAAGAAGCTTACAGAACTCCAAATGGACTGGACTAGAAAAGAAATTCCTCCTGTCACATAATAATCAGAACACCAAATACACTAAACATAGAAAGAATATTAAAAGCAGTAAGGGAAAAAAGTCAAGTAACATATAAAGGCAGACCTATCAGAATTATACCAGACTGCTCACCAAAGACTATAAAAGCTACAAGATGCTGGGCAGATGCCATACAGACCCTAAGAGAGCAGAAATGCCATCCCAGGCTACTATACCCAGTAAAACTCTCAATTTCCATAGATGGAGAAATTCCATGACAAAACCAAATTTACGCAATATTTTTCCCCAAATCCAGCTGAAGGATAATAGATGGATAACACCAACACAAAGAGGGAAACTATACCCTAGAAAAAGCAAGAACTTAATCTTTCAACAAACCCAAAAGAAGATAGCCACACACACATAATACCACCTCTAACAACAAAAATGGCAGGAAGTAACAATCACTTTTCTTTAATATCTCTTAACATCAATGTACTCAATTCCCCAATAAAATTCCATAGACTAACATACTGGATATGTAAACAGGACCCAGCATTTTGTTGCATACAGGAAAGGCACCTTAGTGACAAAGACAGACCCTACCTCAGAGTAAAAGTTTGGAAAACAATTTTCCAAGCTAATAGTCCCAAGAAACAAGCTAGAGTAGCTATTCTAATATCGAATAAAATCAACTTTCAAACAAAAGTTATCAAAAATCATAAGGAAGGACATGTCACACTGGTCAAATAGAAATATTCAAGATGTAACTTCAGCAAGTGTTATAGGTATCTGATGAATCTCAGTGTAATGACCTTGGGAAATGCAAAGGAATGTTGCTCTTTGCTCAGACTGAAGCTAACATATCTTTGAGGGAGAACATTGGAGGTATTTGAATTTTATGTTCACATTAGGGAGGTAAGTTCTGTGTATTTTAGAAGACTAGTATTTATTTTCTATGAATTTAGTCAGGAATTGTCAACTTTTTTTCTAGTTGAGTGTGACAGAAGTAAGGTTTTCAAGGCCTACTGAAAACCAGAAATACTAAACATGTGATTTGTGAGATTAGGTTGTGTGCAATTTTGATTGAAGTCAACTTTCCTTTGACATTTCAAAGGAGAAAAAAAAAGTGAATGGCCTATAAAACTGTAAGAGTTGTGTCAGAAATAATTTCCAATTGCATAATCTTTTTACAAAGTGATTTAATTTATTTATAATCTGAAAGTATAAGATGATAATAATATTGCCTTCTAAAGTTTTAGCCAAAAATAGCATTTTAATTATTATAGAAATGTCTACAGGTAATTTCATAATTTATCAATTCTGAATTTAATTTTTATGTTTCTCATAATTCACCACTGTATATAATACTGTGATAGATATCCCACTGAACATACATATTCTTGTCAACATAAATTCCTAGAAATATGTTTACTAGATAAAATTTTATGCACAATTTTTACTTTGGTACTTGCTGGTAAACTATTCATTAGAAGTACTGTGTTGATTTGTCCTGTTATATGAAACAGTTCTTTAAAATTCTCTAACAATTAAATTTTATTATTAAAAATAATCTTCTATAAAACCAGATAATTACTTTCAGTTGAAGACTCAGACCGCATTGGTTCCTGAGCTATTTAGTTAGGCCATGTTCACTTTCTTCCCTCATGATAATTTTGGGGTGTCTATATCTTTAAAAGAAGAGATTAATTCCTTGAGCATTGTAGTTAAATAATATTGTGAATTAATTCTGTTGTCAGTTAACAAAAAAATCAATAGTATATGGAATATTTCCACAATATCTACTATGTGAAGGCATTGTGCTAAGACCTTAATATTTTCAGATCATCACTGGTTTCATAATATAGCTGGGAATGACTGCAATTTTAAAAAAATTCCCCAAGCCCTTTTCAGGTTTGTGAGTCCTCATTATAATTGTTGTTTATTAGCTTAATAGACATCACCATGTCCTTCCAGTATTCTCATGAATAAAGTATTGCTACTCAGAAATGAAGGAAATTGAAGTCCAGGAAGCTGAAGGCCCAAGCCAATGCCACACACAGTACATATGACTGTGAAATTATAACCACCTCTTCTCTATTTATCTTTTTCTAAATATCTTGAAGGAGAGATCAACACCTCAGAGAAACATACACTACATTGGGAAACTACACAGAAATGTTAAATGAACTCTTCTCAAATGTTATTTTAAAGTAACAAAGTGTGGCTAAGAAACCACAAATAAATCTGTTTCACTCCTATACTGGTGAATAGAAATACTTCCAAATTTGTCTTGTCATATACCCTGGGGGACTAAGGAATGTCTATTCACTCCACAGAAGGCACTCAACAGTTTTATAATGACTATGAAGATTAGGGAGAATTGTTAGTAAAATCCATGTTCTGACACTAGTGCAAGCAAAACTGAAGGCCAACTTGCCTATCCAATGAGTTGATAGGGTCCACTCACAGTGTGATGGATGAACATTTGCTAACAGAAGGGTGGATGGGTTTAAGGCATCTTCATCACAGAAAAATCCATTCCAGCCTGGTGATGACTCATAAAATCTAAATTGCAGAGCTCTCAGAGGGACTTGAAAGCAGCTTGCTCTCCTGGTCTGAGAGTCTCTTGCCACAATAAGGTGCTGGTTCTTTAATGTACTCTCAGGAAAGGGTTGTACAAATTCCTTTCATTTCAGCTTTCAGGAAAAAAATACACTTGAGATTCTATTTACTTTCATTCAGTGGAACATTGTGTTTCCTAAAGAGAAAACTTGGAAACAGTGTGTCCAGAGGAGCTTAAACAACCACCCTTCTACTGACTTCTTTATCTTTGACTACTAAATTTAAATGGACTACAGTACCTGACTCTGGACTTAAAAGATTAAAATGTTAGGCTTTTTAAAAATAGAGGTTTATTGTAAATGAAAGAAAATATTTTATCCTATTTCCTCTCAGCATCATCTCAGTTGATGCTCCTATTTTATTGGCATAAAAATCCACAGAGCAACTTGTTGTTAGGCAACTACCGAAGAGCTTCCTGATTCAGACAGTAAGCTCTCACTCTATTGGCTTCATTTCACAATAGAAGATAAACAGATTATCAAGGAAATGCTTCACATGAAGTGAAAATGCATTTTCTTATCTGTCAACATACTAAATTATATTTAGCCATATTACTGTAACACTATACAACAAACTCCAAAATAAATGCAACAATATAAAATATAGCAAGTCATATTATGCCGATTTTATTAAACTGTGAGTTTATCAATTCTGACTATTATCTTCTTATCTTTTAGAAAAGAAATTAAGATGTAAATGTGAATTATTCTCTGGTTTTTTGTTAGAGATATGTAAGCCTTAAATTTCTTTCTTTACAACCTCACATTTGCCTTTATATCGTGTTGATGTGTCTTATCTGGGTTCCTGTTGCTAGTTTCTGGGTTCATCCATTATGAAACAGTGAATTCATTTCCTAATTACAAATTCCATTGATCCAGCATGGGGACTTTAAGTAATTTCTACTTTTCCAAATGCAGGAATACAGATTTCATAATACCCACATGCCAACTAAGCATTATGAACACAAAAGATGCCCACACATTTAATAATATCGCAATACAAATAGTAACATTATTTTGCTACTACAACAAAGTTCAGAGAAAGCTCATGGTTTGGGTACATTGACTGCAGGCAGAGATCACAGGAGGAGAAGGGGATAGTATTGTCTGCTCTTTAAGGATGCACATAAGGTTCCATGGCTTCCTGGAGTACAGAAACCATGCATCTGGGGTTAGAGTTCACTTGTAATCAATATGGTGCTAAGAAGTTCAGATGGCTCATTTGGATGTCATACCCAGCAAAGAGCCCAAAGATAAATATTTTATTCTCTCATGGTAAGAGAAATTCAGATAATCCTTTCTCCTTGTTTTGGAATCTGTCAGAAAAATAAACAGTGACTTCACAGTATCTGTTTTTTTCCTAAGGGTCCTTTACTCTTTTTGGTATACTTTTGTTTTGTTTTCCATTTTATAATTTTTTTTATTTTTTAATTTAATTTTGTTTTTATTGGATATTTTTATTTACATTTCAAATATCCCTTTTCCTGATTCCCCCTTAGCCTTCTACACCATCCCCTTCCTCCTGTTTCTATAAGGGTGTTCCCACACCCACCCACCTAGTCTTGCCTCCCTGACCTGGCATTCATCTACACTGGGGCATTGGACCTTCACAGGACCAAGGGCCTCTCCTCCCATTGATGCCCAACAGGGCCATCCTCTGCTACATATGCAGCTGGAGCCATGGTTCTGTCCATGTGTACTTTTTAGCTGGTGGTTTAGTCCCTGTGAAATCTGGGGGTTCTGGTTGGTTGCTTTGTTGTTCTTCCTATGGGGTTGCAAACTCTTACTGTTCCTTCAGTCCTTTCTCTAACTCCTCCGTTGGGGACCCTGAGTTCAATCCAATGGTTGCCTGTGAGCATCCACCTCTGTATTTTCCAGGCTCTGGCAGAACCTCTCAGGAGACAGCTATATCAGGCTCCTATCAGCAAGCATTTCTTGGCATCCACAATAGTGTCTGGGCTTAGTGACTGTATATGGGATGGATCCCCAGGTTGGACAGTCTCAGGATGGCCTTCACTTCAGTCTCTGCTCTACACTTTTTCTCTTTATTTCTTCTCTTGAGTATTTTGTTTCCCCTTCTAAGAAGTACAGAAGCATCCACACTTTGGTCTTCCTTCATCTTGAGCTTCATGTGGTCTGTGAATTATATCTTGGATATTCAGAACTTTTGGGATAATATCCACTTATTAGTGAGTACATACCAAGTGTGTTCTTTTGTGACTGAGTTACCTCACTCAGGATAATATTTTCTTTTTTTTTCATACTTTATTTATATTTCAAATGTTTCCCCTTCTCCAGATCTTCCCTTTGGAACCTCTCTATTCCCTCCCTCTTCCCCTGCCACTATGGGGGTATTCCTCCAACCACCCACCTACCCACTCTCGGCTTCCCTCCTTGGCATTCTCCTATACTGGGGGATCTAACACCCACAGGCCCTAGGGCCTCTGTTCCCCCTGATGGCTAACAAGATCCTCCTCTGCTGCATATGTGGCCAGAACCATGGGTCCCTCCATGTGTATTCTTTGGTTGGTGATCCAGTCTCTGGGTGCATTGAGGGGTCAAGTTAGTTGCCACTGTTACTCACTCCCTGGGGCTGCAAACTCCCTCAGTTCCTTCAGTCCCTTCTCTAACTCCTCCATCTGGGACCTCACATTCAGCCTTATGGTTGCTGTGATGTGACTCTTGGGTATTTTGAACTTTTGGGTTAATAAATTGTTATCAATGAGTACATGCTGTGTTCATTCTTTTGCGACTGTTTTACCTCACTCAGGTTGATATTTTCTAGTTACATCCATTTGCCTAAGAATTTCATGAATTCATTGTTTTTAATAGCTGAGTAATATTCCATTGTGTAAATTTACCACATTTTCTGTATTCATTCCTCTGTTGAAGGATATCTGAGTTCTTCCCAGGTTCTGGCTATTATAAATAAAGCTACTATGAACATACTGGAAAATGTGTCCTTGTTTTATGTTGGAGCATCTTTTGGGTATATGCCCAGGAGAGATATAGCTGGTTCCTCAGGTAGTATTATGTCCAATTTTCTGAGGAACTGCTAAACTGATTTCCAGAGTGATTGTACCAGGTTGCCATGCCTCCAGGAGTGGAGGAGTGTTTCTCTTTCTACACATCCTCTACAGCATCTGTGGTCACCTGAATTTTTTATTGTAACCATTCTGACTGGTGTGAGGTGGAATCTCAGGGTTGTTTTTATTTGCATTTCCCTGATGACTAAGAATGTTGAACATTTCTTTAGGTGCTTCTAAACTATTTAATATTCCTCAGTTGAGAATTCTTTGTTTAGCTCTGTACCCCATTTTTAAATAGAGTTATTTGATTTTCTGGAGTCTAACTTCATGAGTTCTTTGTATATATTGAATATTAGTCCTCTATCAGATGTAGGATTAGTAAAGATCTTTTCCCAATCTGTTGGTTGCCGTTTTGCCCTGTTGACAGTGTCTTTGCCTTACAGAAGTTTTGTAATTTTATGAGGTCCCATTTGTTGATTCTTGATCTTAGAGCATAAGCCATTGGTGTTTTGTTCAGGAAAATTTCCCCTCTGCCCATGTGTTTAAGTATCTTCCTCACTTTCTCTTCTATTTAGTTTTAGTGTATCTGGTTTTATGTGAAGGTCCTTGGTCCTCTTGGACTTGAGCTTTGTACAAGAGGTAAGGATGGATTGATGTGCATTCTTTTACATGCTCACATCCAGTTGAACCAGCACCATTTGTTGAAAATGCTGTCTTTTATCCACTGGACGGTTTTAGCTCCTTTGTCAAAGATCAAGTGACCATAGGTGTGTGTTTTTATTTCTGGGTCTTCAGTTCTATTCCATTGATCAATCTGCATGTCTCTGTGACAGTCACATACAGGTTTCATTATTATTGCACTGTTATACAGGTTGATGTCAGGGATGGTGATTCCACCAGAAGTTCTTTTATTGTTGAGAATAGTTTCCGCTATCCTTGGACTTCTGTTATTCTAAATGAATTTGCAAATTTCTCTTTCTAAATCTATGAAGAATTTTGGAATTCTGATGCGGATTGCATTTAATCTGTTTGTTTTGTTGTGTTCTTGGATTTGGTATGAGAGAATTTTAATGAGTATTTTTTGCATCAATATTCATAAGGGAAATTGGTCTGAAGTTTTCTTTCTTTGTTGGCTCTTTGTGTGGTTTAAGCATAATTGTGGCTTCATAGAACAAATTGGGTGGTGTTCCTTCTTTCTATTTTGTGAAAGAGTTTGAAGAGTATTGGTATTAATTAACAGACTGGATACATAAACAGGACTCAGCATTTTGCTGGATGCAGGAAACACACCTCATTGACAAAGACAGACCTAACAGTAAAAGGCTGGAAAAAATTTTCCAAGAAAATGGTCCCAAGAAACAAGCTGGGTTATCCATTCTAATATCAAATAAAAATTGACTTTCAACCAAAAGTTATCAAAAAAGATAAGGACCCTTCTTGCTCATCAAAGGAAAAATCTTCCAAGATGAACTCTTAATTCTGAACATCTATGCTCCCAATGCAAGGGCACCTACATTGATAAAGGCAACTTTACTAAAGCTCAAAGCACACATTGTACCTCATACAAAAATAGTGGGAGACTTCTACACCCTACTCTCAGCAATATACAGGTCATGGAAACAGAAACTAAACAGAGACACAGTGAAACTAATAGAAGTTATGAACCAAATGGATTTAACAGATATCTATAGAACATTTCATCCTAAAACAAAAGAAAATACCATCTTCTCAGCACCTTAAGGTTCCTTCTCTAAAACTGACCATATACTCAGACACAAAACAGGTCTCAAGAGAAGCAAGAAGATTGAAATAATCCCATGCATACGATCAGATCACCATGGACTAAGGCTGGTCTTCAACAACAACAAAACCAACAGAAAACCCACATACACATGGAAGCTATACATTGCTCTACTCAATGATAACTTGGTCAAGGAAGAAATAAATTAAAGACATTTCAGAATTTAATGAAAAGGAAGGTACAATATACCAAATCTTATGTGACACAATGAAAGCAGTGCTAAGAGGAAAACTCATAGCTCTAAGTGCTTCCAAACGGAAACTGGAGAGAGCATACACTAGCAGGTTAATAGCACACCTGAAAGATGTAGAACAAAAAGAAGCAAATACGCACAAAGGGATTAGATGGCAGGAAACAATCAAACTCAAGGCTGAAATTAACCAAGTAGAAACAAAAGGAATTATACAAAGAATCAACAAAACCAGGAGCTGGTTCCTTGAGAAAATAAATAAGATAGATAAATCCTTAGCCAGACTAACTAGAGGCCAAAGAGAAAAATATCCAATCAAAAAAAAATCAGAAATGAAAAGGGAGATATAGCAACAGAAACTGAGGAAATTCAAACACATCATCAAATCCTACTACAAAAGCCTAAAGGAAATAGAGAAATGGGCACTTTGGAGAGTACTTTGTCGGCTCTCAAGGATAAACCTTCTACTGTAATTACTAGGCAAAAACATACACCTACAAAAATATTTGTTCAAGGGTGTTTGTATAAGTTTTATTATTGTTGACTAAAAGCTGAAAACAATACACCAGCTGTCATTGCTGTCCATCAATAAGCGAATGTTTCTGTAAACTATAATATGTACATATAAAAGGATACTATTAAACAATTTTTTCAAAAGAGAAAAAGAGCCTATACTCAGCAAAACTGGAAAATATGGATGAAATGGACAATTTTCTAAACAGATACCAGGTACCAAATTTAAATCAAGATCAGATAAACCATCTAAATAGTCCCATAACTCCTACAGAAGTAGAAGCAGCTATTAAAAGTCACACAGCCAAAAAAAGCCCAGGACAATACAGGTTTCCTGCAGAATTCTATTGTACCTTCAAAGAAGACCTAGTACCATTTTATTATTTAAGGCTGTTTTTAAATTAAATGAATTCTGCTCACATTATTTCCCTCTTCCAAGTATTTCTACATCCTTTTTCCTCCCTACCCACCCAATTTTAACTTCCTTCTTAAAACACAAACTGTATCCTAAAATTAGCACTTAACAAACTCTGGAGTTCATTACATTTTGTCATTCCCTTATATTCATTTGCATATTAGTCTTTCGTAGATCTTAGTGTACAGAACATAGGATCAATAACTGGTTTGGATTATTGAGAACCACTGATGGTGAAAGCTATGTAAGAATGGAGATCTCTTGATGTTAGATAAGTTAAGAATGTAGAACTTTTTTTCAGTGAAAGTAGTAGTAACTAGTGAAGCCAGCTTAAGAAACAGGTGGTAGGTCCAGCTCAGGTTCTTCCACCTAAGTTCTGACCAGGCCTAAGCCTGCTAGGCTTTGGGAACCACGGAGGTCAGGATTGTATGCCCATACGTTTAGTTCTCTACAGAATGCCTCCTGACTCAAATCAGAAAGAGAGAAATTAAAAGACTTTCTTGATTTAATGAAAATGAATGCTCAACATATGAAAAACTTAAGGGATACAATGAAAGCAGTGCTAAGAGGAAAGCAAATAGTGCTAAATGCCTACATAAAAAATTGGAGATGGGTAGGCAGGTAGGGGAACACCCTTACAGAAGAAGGGAGGGGGCCTTTGGGGAGAACCAGGAAAGGGGATAACATTAAAATTAAAAACAATTGACGAGATCTAGTTCTAGCAACATAACAGCACATCTGAAAGCTCTAGAACTAAAGGAAGTCATCACATTCAAGAAAATTAGACAGTGAGAAATAATCAAATTGAGGGCTGAAATCAAGAAAATAGAAACAAATAGAACAAAGCAAAACAAAAATGTCAATGAAAGAAAGAGTCAGTTCTTTGAGAAAATCAAGGAGATAGACAAACTCTTACCCAAACTAAGTAAAAGACACAGTGCTGGTAACCAACCTGGCATCCAGGTAGACTGTGGCAAGCAGTGATAGGTAGAGTTGGGGGCTAAGGCTGTTTTGTCTTAGGAAATTCTTCTGTTTTTAACTCTGTGCTATTCTAAGGTCTAAAGTTGCTGGTTTCTGGTAATTAATTCATACTAATAGCAGCAGGGGATTAAGAAAAAAGGCTGAGTTTCTCTTTGTCTCAAGGGCCCATCACTGGCCAGGTGAGAGGCTTGGAGTTCATTGATTCTTCATGAACCAGTGATAAAAGAAAATGAAAATGGGGGGCATTCAAGTGCACACATAGAGAGACACATACACTTTGGTAGGGCTGGACCACCTCTCTCAATAATTCTACAAGTGTTCATGCATACTTATAGACATGAGCATATAGTTATTCACATATGTATGTACATGCATATAGACAGACATATACATATATACATTTGGTAGATGAGGCAGAACCCCAAAAGCACACTTTATTTCTTCTCTCTCACAAATTATACCTCCTTAGACAAAAGTTCTTTATAGAATTATCACATAGATAAAATGTTACACAAAATGGGAGTCACAGGATATCTATACCAAGGCAATAAAAATTGGAAAGAAAGAAGTCAAAGTATCACTGTTTGCAGATGGTATGATAGTATATCTAAGTGAGTCCAAATATTCTACCAGAGAAATATGACAGCTGACAAGCATCAGCAAAGGGCTGGATATGAAATGAATTAAAAATAATTCAGTAGCCCATACTCAAATATAAAATGGGCTAAGAATGAAATCTTGGAAATAACACACTTCACAGTAGCCACAAATAATATAAAACTTCTTAGGGTAACTTGTCTCATCTGGCGGGACCTAGTTATTTGTGGGGTCGAGGGGGACCAAGCTTGAAAGGAAAATGGGTGAGAGAGAGGAGAGAGACCAAGGAAAGTTTTGTCAAGGTCTATTTTTTATTAACACAAGCAGATTTTATAAAGCAAAAATCATAGGCAAGGGGAGGGGGGAGAGGAAGCATGCGGCCCTCCCTTGTTATGGCTCAACTATGTCTGGTGTCTGAACATTTTTCGGTCAGCCTGTCCTCCGGAGATGCAAGGGACAGCTAATCTTGCATAAACACGGCTGGTTCTCAGAGACTTGCTTTAAGGCTGTACAAACTCAGAAACTTGCCTAAGGCTGTATAAAGGTCAGGTTCCCAAGGGTGGTGTGGAGGCCCTGGCTCCCAACAGTAACTCTAACCAAGTGTGGTAGTTTGAATATGTTTGGTCCAGGAAGTGGCACTATTAGGAGGTGTGGCCTTGTTCAAGTAGGTGAGACCTTGTTGGAGGAAGTGTGTCACTTTGGGCATGGGTTTTAAGACCTGCTTTCTAGAAGCCTGGAAGCCAGTCTTTTCCTGTTTGCCTTCACGACAAGATGTGGAACTCTCAGCTTCCTGTGCCATGCCATGCTTCCCTCCATGGTGTTAATGGACAGAACCTCAGAATAAGTAAGCCAGCTTCAGTTAAGTGTTGCACTTTATAAGGGTTGGTGTCTTTACAGCAATGGAAGCCCTAAGACGCAAGGTAAGAGAGAACTTATACGACAATAACTTCAAGTATTTAAAGAAAAAATTGAATAAAATATTAGAAGATGTAAAGATCTCTCATGATTATGGATGGGTAGACCTAATATAATAAAAATGGCCACCTTACCAAAAGCAATCTACAGATTCAATGCAATCCCCATCAAAATTCCAACACAAATTTTTATCAGACCTTTAAAGAATAATACTCTACTTTATATGGTATTGTGGGGTTTCTCAGATCCTGCCAACAGTTCAATAAGACATGGAGAATTTTTATGAACTTTAAAGTTGTAGACCTTGTGTTGGTGCAGTCTCTTCTCTAGCTCATTTAACTTAATCTGATTTCTCAGCCTGCCCCTACCACATGTCTAACTCTTTAGGTCTTTGTTCCACTATAGTCTATGTCTGTTCTCTTCTGTGCCCTCTTCAGTTCTCTCACCTATGCTTTCATCTCCCTGCATTCCTTTATCTACAAGGAAATTCTGCTCTCTTATTTCTTGATCCAGATATTGGCTGTCATATGTTTATTAAAACCAACCAGCAGTAAAACAACACCTCTTAGGTTGCCTTTAGTCAATGATTAATGCTTGACAATCCTGTTTTGGGCACGTGTGGAAGGACAAACATTTACAAATAGAAACTCCAGGGATGGGCCATAGAAATGACTGTATCAAAATTCTGCCAGCATTTAGCTCTCTGCAGGTACAGAATCAATAACTGAAAATATAGAGACACAACTTCATATAATATGGGGAAATTCTTCCCAATAATATGGAAGAACAAAAAACCCAGGACAGCTAAAACAATCTTGTACAGTATAAGAACTTGTGCATGGTCTAGGAGCCGGTGGGGATGGGGACAGGGAGGATAGGTAGCTAGATGATGGACAGAGAAAGTGCTGGAATGTACAACTAAAACTGGGCTATGATTCAGGGACAAGGTCAAGGTAGAGTCCTACTGCAATGAAAATTTCTAGAAATCAATTAGGGTGACCTTAATTAAGACTCCTGGTAGTGGGGAATACAGAGGCTGAACATGTTATCATTTATGACCAGGTAAAACTTCTAGTGAAGGGTTTGAGACACCAACACTGCCATAAAACTTTGACCTACAATTTGTCCTGCCATCATGATGTCCTGGGATAATGTAGAATAGAAATTCTGGGTGTGCCTAACCAATTGCTTGTCCAGCTTGAGACCCATGCAGTGAGAAGGAGCCCACCTATTGCACTGCCTGGAGGAACAGAAACCAGAGGCCAGATGGCTCAAAGAACTAGGATAGTAACAAACACAAACACAAGTGGCAAAACAACAACAACAACAAAGTGTCAATGGAATGATGCCTAATGGTATTCTGCTAGACACATAGATTGGTACCTAGCCGAATTGTCTTCAGAGAGACTTCATCCAACAACTGACAGAAACAGATGCAGAGACCACAGCCTAACATATGGAGTTTTGGAAATTGTGCTAAGAAGGGGAGGAAGGATGCAGGAACCAGAGGCTCCAGGACACCACAAAGAAACTCACAGAATCAACAAACCTGGACTTGTAGGGACTCACTGATCCTGACCCAACAATCAGGGAGCCTATGTGGGTTTAACCTAGGCCCTCTGTATATATGGTATAGTTGTGTAGCTTAGTGTTTTTATATGACTCTTAACTGAGGATCTGTAGCTGATTCGGATGTTTATGCCTGCTTTTGTCATCCTACTGGATTATACCTATCAACTCTATATGAGGAGAGGTTTCAAGTATTATTGCAACTTCATATGCTATGTTTGCTAGATATCCCTGGGAGACCTGCTCTTTTATGAAGGGAAACTGAGGAGGACTGGGTGGGGAGAGAGGAGGTTGGGAGAGTGGAGGAGCTTGTGGAGTGTGAAGGGTAGGGAAACTGCAGTCAGGATGTAATACATGATAGAATAAGTAGAAAGAAAGAAGAAAGAAAGAAAGAAAGAAAGAAAGAAAGAAAGAAAGGAAAGAAGGAAGGAAGGAAGAAGGGAGGAGAGGTGGTGGGACTGGGATACTAATCCAGCCACAAAACCTTTTATCCACCTTTGTATTCTGCATACAAGATGTACTGTGGCAATGGAGGCTCAGAACTTTTGGTAATAGCCATTAGATTTAACATGAGAACATGGAGCCCAGGCCCACACTGACTAGATGGCCCAGAAAAGGAAGCTCTGGATCACTTACAAACTTTGGATAAACCAAAATAAGGAGGGAAAAATGTCACTGAAATGATTGCTAATGATATTCTGCTATATTCATAGATTGATGCCTAGAACCAATCATCATCAAAGAGGATTCCAACAGCAGCTGATACAATAGAAGCTGATGCAGAGACCCATAGCCAAGCATTAGGTGGAAAGACAGCCCAAGCTGTATACCTCTATTAGGTCCTATCCCTCAGAGCTCAGTGAGATCAGCAAATAACATTGGTGGAGAATCATGTGTCAATATTCAGGCCAACATATGTAGGCATAATATGCTATTGAAATAATCACAAAATCACCTTTCGTCAAAAAAGATCATATTTAATGCGCAAAGTAAAATACCTTTCTGGTCAAGTAATTTTTGAGATAACACAACAAACAAATGATAAATGATGCCACTATCAATTAACAAATGACTTCAAAGATGACATAAAAGCAAGAATTCAATACAAATCCATATGTGATGATGACCTATGATCGATAACTTTGACACACATGATGGAAGGAAAGAATTAAGAGTAAGTCATTTTCTGATTACTGTGGCATGTTCGTGTGCAATCTTTCCCTCCTCCCCCTCTCTCTCTCACACACACACTGTAAACGAAAATAGAAAATGAACAGAACAGGCAAGGTGGTAAACATGTCCCTTTGGCATTCTGTCCAGAAGGCAAGTGCAGAAAGGAAAGGGTGGGTGGTAGACAGGACTGACTGTCATGGTTCCCGAGGAGCAGAGTGCTTACAATATAGCCTCCTGATGAAATGGGTCTATGCTGAATATAGAAGAGGCTATAAAACTGTGGTTACTTTTGATTCTTTAACATTAGTAGATTTAGTATTTCAAATTGTGGCTGTCTAAAAGAACCTAAGGTGTCCTGAGTTACATTAATGTCTAATTTCTTGCATGAATAACTGACTGTGTGCCAGAGTATCTCTTTTTAGAGATCCCTAGACCACATATCATTGCACCCTGATTACTGGAATGCTCTGTCTTTGGGGTGCTTTTAATAAGTCCCAACAGAATTGCTCAAACTTAGTGGGCATGTTTTATATTTTCCAGACATAAAAGTAGTTTTCAACCACCCATGTTGATAGACAGAAATTTGATTAAAAAAACAAAAAAACAAAAAACAAAAACAAAACCACTAAGTATTCCACTGTGGAGTACTAATTATCTCCTTCAATGCAGCTCTATATTTCCTTCTTTATTTCTTTTCTTACTCTCCATAACTTCAAGATTGGAAAGATTATACCTGTTAAGAAAAACCCTGAATCAGGTAGATGTAAAATAACCAAGAGAAAACTAAAATCAGGACAAGAAGAAAAGCATAATCACTAAAAATTTAACTAGGTTTTATATATAAAATGTACCTATTTAATTTTCCTGGCATTTTGGAGCATAGAGATAAAGAAGGGTAACTGAGTTATACAAGTTACTCTGAAAAAGAAGAACCACATAATTTTCCCATGAAAAATTACAGCTATTTGATTTACAGACATTATAACTGTACTAAATTTCTTCTTTATAAAATGAATAAATGTATTTCAATTTAATTGTCCTTTTGGCTGATATGAGACAACTTTATAAAACCAAAGTGGATAGTGAGCACCTAATAAGAAATAATCTAGCTTTGTGCCTTTCAAGGAATAAAATTAAAACACAAGAAGCATCTAAAATCCAGAAGATATGCAGAAGACGCAAGTTTGGATTCTCACAAGACTGTATGTGAAAGGCTCAATTTAATTTAGTTTTCATTAGTTTGAATTCCTGAGGTTTTGGTAGAAATCTGAAATGTACTTTCTCCATTTAGAATGGATATAAAATTCTGAGATAGAGAATGGGAAAGAGTAAATGAGTCTGTGAGTCCCTTTAGAGTTAAATAACTAACAAATATTGAGGAATAGTGGTGATTAGAGAGAATCCACACAGCATAAAAATTAATACAACACCAGTGCAGATACTTTATTACATGTTATATTATAAAACAGAGGAATATAAAGTAAATATCTATCTTCAAATGATGAAGGAAGTGGTAAATTGATGTAATATACATTTCAATTTAATATGCCCTGAAAGTTATAGATGGCATGTGTCCTTTGAAATAAATCAGAGACTCAAATTAAACTGAATCAGACACTATTCATCAAACACTTAGATGTTTTCATTTACTTCTAGGCTGAGACATCTCTTAAGAAATACATGCCTCAGGGCTGCTTTCACATCCTTATTCCTCAGGCTGTAGATCAATGGGTTGATGTTGGGTGTCACAAGATTGTTGAAAATCTGAATAACTGCACCAAGCAATGGGCTGGGGTTGGGCTGCAGGTAGATGACGATGATAGGTCCATAGACACAGATGATGGCTGTGAGGTGGGCACTGCAGGTGGAGAATGCTCTCTGCCTGCCTTCTGTTGAGCGGATTTTTGAGATAGAGATCCCAATTTGAGTGTAGGACACAACAATGAGAAAGAAACAAATGAGAGAAAAAAGACCAACATTCATGAAACCTACCCTCTGTGCTAGAAAGGAGTCCTCACAAGCCAGAAGTAAAACAGCAGGCATGTCACAGAAGTAATACCTCTCCTCACTGGGGCCATAGTAGGGCAACTGGAAAGTGAGAGAAGTAAGGATAGTGGCATGCACACAGCCACTCATCCAGGTCCCTGTGGCCAAGATACAGCATACTCTGTGGTTCATGATGATTGTGTATCTCAAAGGGAAACATATGGCAACAAAGCGGTCATAGGCCATCACTGTGTACAGGAAGCACAATGTGCAACCCAGACAATGATAGAAGAAGTGTTGGACAACACATCCCTGGAAAGAGATCTCTCCACCTCATCCTGAGAGATATGACAACATCATGGGAGCTGTAGTGGAACAGAAGCCCATGTCATAGATGGAGAGGTTACCCAAGAAAAAGTACATGGGTATGTGGAATCTTGGAGAGGTAGTGACTGCAATAAGAAGGAGCAAGTTTCCCAGCAGGGCACAGGCATACATTGTTGAAAACAGGAAGAGCAGGACTTTCTCCAGGCCTTCTGTCTCAGGGATGCCCAGCAAGGTGAATTCTGTCACCATAGTGTGGTTTATCATGTTTATGGATGAATCAGCTCCTGATAGTCTGAGGAAAGAAATCCTTGGTGAAATTTATTGTGTATATGGATTAGAAGAGTTTAAATGACAGGGGTGGAGAAAAAAAGATGCTGATATTCACAGATAGATGTTGTAAATAGAAATGCCTTTCTTGATGATGGAATATCTTTCTGAAGTTAGGTTTCTAATTGGAGACAATGCTCCTTAAAATTCTTACCTAGAAGATAATTTCCAAGGGCAATTGCAGATTGTGTCCTTCACAATCTCACCAAGAAAGTAACTTCCAAAGCTAGTGTCCTCTCTTCTCTTCTTTATAAAAATGATTCGGTTCCATCATTCCAAGTGCTCCATTGTGGTTCTAAAATGAACCAAAAGACTCTAGAAATGAGTTGCAAAGAAGGCGGATACAAGGGTAGGGTAAGGATAATGAAGAGTTGGGTGTGAGCCTAATCAAGATACATCATATGAAAGTGTGAAATTGTCTAAGAACAATTTAGTTAATGAATAATTATTTTTACAATCACATTAGCAACCAGCTTCTAGTACTGAGGGTAAAGAGAATCAGAAACTACAGTATTTAGAACAAATTCACAACAGCAAAAGATATACTTGGCAATTTTAAGCCATCAATTTCAGTAAATGTGAACCTCACTGAAACTGGAAGTTGAACAAATACCCTAAACTTTTGTTATTCAGCTGAATATATTCTCTCTCCTCTTTGGAGAAAGGGGGAATTGTGATTGTACATGAGATTATCTTGTGGCTTGTAGGATGGAAAGTTAAGAATAACATAGTGACTAAAGGCACTTCTTATATGATAGCAGTATTTTGCATTCTGTAATTATCTTATCTTTCTTTTTTCTGAAACATATGCTATACATCTCACATATATGCAAATGGAGAGAGAGAGAGAGAGAGAGAGAGAGAGAGAGAGAGAGAGAGAACACAAACATCACTATTTGTATTGTGTTAAATGTTTAAAGGAAATGTGTCACATATGTCCCAGGGGGTTAAATGAAGGATGTGTAGAAGTTCAAAAAGGCAACCTCAAAAGTGCCATATTAAACAGCTATATTTAAGAAAGGAATATAAACATCAGGCTTTAAACAATACAATCAGTGAACAGGTGTATTAAGTGTAACTGGCCATCACAAAGAAAGACTGTATCCAATTTCTTAGGTTCCTATGTGGATATAAGAATGTGCCATCATAAGGTAACATCCATTGACATTTCTACTCTTGATTACGATCATTTCTAGTTTTTATCTTTTGAAAAGTTCTTATATATGCTTGTATTTATTTCAGTTTTCAATATAATGCAGTCCTTAAATTATAGATTACCTTTTAAAGTTTATTGCCTAAATCTCTACCCACCCCTTCCATATTATGCCCTTAGTGACTGAGAGACTGAAAACTCAGATAAAGGTTAAGGACACATACGGTTACTTATTGAGACAAAAGAAGTCCCAAAATGATGGCACTATTAAGTATTGTCTTCCTTTATAACTCCAGCAAATTTGAAAAGACTCACTGTCCTTTAATCTGTAAGTAGTAACTAGAATTTTTCCTCCTTTGCATCACTTTTCAGTGGAATGATGTGTGTCTAAGTCTGCTTCAGATCCCTGGCAGCAATTCCCTGTTTGGTTCCAGGACCAAACTTATTGCTACAATAAGTTGCAATAAAGGAGATTTTAAATAATTGTGATCTTCCTTTGGGTATTAATCCCAAGAGGAAGGAGTATTATTGAGAAAGTATCTCATTAACTGCTTGGTTTAATTGTGTTGTGGTAGGGGAGGTTATTTCAGTATCTTCAGTGAACACTTTTATGGACTAAGTTATTCAAAAATGTCCACTTGAAACCTCAAGCATACCTCTTGGATACTTAACCTCTTATTAAAGATTATAAAAATCTAGTATTTCTGAAATCCTATTTGTCACATACTCACCTATATGCTGAGGTAGGTTTCTCTGAAGGCAGGAGAAGTTCTGTCTCAGAAAATGTTTTCTTAGCTAGGATTTGTAGAGTTAATCAGAAGATGTGGTGGAGAAAGTCAAAGCCATTTCTCAGCAGAGGCATTGGCATGGAAGCTGTGCGTGATGGAAAGGAGCTCAATATTCTCAAAGAATTTAATAGCTGGTCAGAAATCAGAGCTTCTATTTTCAGTTTCTAAGGAATCTTAGAGAGTAGGATCACAAATTTAGTCCTATGGAGTGGTATCAGAAATCTGCCAGTGTGATAGAAAATGTTAAAGTTCAACCTGGGGAACTTAGTACATGGTCTCAAAATATGTGATCAATCATAATTTGAAGGGTATTTTTCCATGTTTCCTTGCTATAACAAAATTCCAAGGGTTGGGTATGTTGTAGACGTAAGGTATTTATTTAACTAACCGATCTGGAGGATAGGATAAGTGCAAAATTCTAAAACCACAGTTGAAAATAATTCCATGAAGTTTGTGTGTAACAATAAACACATCGGCTACTTGTTCTTATTAATCTGTTCTTTTAAAAAAAAAAGAAATTATTTTGTTTCAGTTTCATTAGAAGTATGAAGTAGAAG